>JAXIVJ010003207.1:0-97167 GCA_036785665.1 Chirona hameri | reverse complement strand
GAAATCTGAGACAGATTCCAGAAGTTACCATGGTGACCTTTGACTACCTCTGTTGACCTAAGTATTGACCTGAGCAAAAAAAAATGACGAAATAGTTTCCACATTAATTTCGGCGAGCTATCGAACAGTCTTTTTTGTTTTCGCCTACTCTCCATAGGAGCCAAGTTCGAGGGGATGGGGCGTTTTGCCCCATCGACAGGGGGCGTCTTCCCCAGGGGGTGGGGCAATACGCCCCTTTTGCAGGCTCCACGAAAATCGTCGCCTACAAATTTGTTAAAGGGAAATAATGACCTTTTCCCACAAAAATGGAGTTAGCACTTGAAATCGCCAGACGAGACCAAAATATATTGTAAATTCATCACATTTTGCATGAAAACTTCCCTACCGAAAGATATTTCAAGTTATAGTTGATAAGCGTTCCACACTTTCAACGATCGGTACTTGCAAGTACTTGGTCCTCATCAAACTGCGGGCTTTTCTCGTATTGCTTTTTTACGCAATGGAGTGGAAAATATATTGTGCGTTCTGCTTGTTGTGATTATATGCCCGGCCATCTTCTAAAACTAACAGCGATTGGAAAAAGTGGCAATAAAATCGGAAGCTCATCGATGCACATCAACGGCGGCATAGTTAGTGGTTGCGACCCTCAATTTTTGCAAATCGATTAATTTGTTTTCAACATTAGGAGTATTGTATAATTTGTCTCTGGCTGTATATAACACTATGTATATAACACACTTTATATTATCATGAAAAATAAGAATTTTTTCCCCAAAAAACTAACAAACAATAACACAAAACTGGCAATTAATTCGGAAGTTCATCGATGCACATCGACGGCCACCTATTTAGCGTCGGCAATTTGTTTACAAATTCATTGTTATGCTTCTCGGCGCACTAACCATTGTGGCGAGTTGTTCCTGATTAGTATATCCAAGTCCCGTAGCAGGCTTTGTTAATGACGTCACTGGCCATTCTTGTGTAGCATTGCAAAATATATCTGATTTTGAGTTGAAAGCTAATTAAAGACTTATTCAAATTATTGTTTTTAAGTTTGAATTTTCTTGTTAATCATTATTAAAGGTATTTTATCACTGTATTTCATAGTAGTTGACACTTCAGAAACTTATGACGTAATACTATTGTAACCAATATGCATTTCCCTCGCCTTTTGCTATTGTGGCGCAGTGCCGAGTGCTTTGTGAATACTGGTAGGAAGGACGAATTTGTCAATGACCTTCACGAAGTACACAAGGTACTTGTCTTGTATTTTTTCCAAACTTACAACTTCGAATTTGGGAATTATTTTATTTTATTCTTAAATTTAAATAAAATAATTGTAAAACCATAACGGTAGCCTAAGAAATTGTTGCTAACAAAATCAAAAGGTCATTATTTCCCTTTAACTGAAGAAGGTATAATTAGGCGATGCAGAATACAAGCCAAATCTCCAAACTATGTGAAAATCACTCGCCGCCTCCGTCAAATAGGAAACGAGATTTTCAGCAAAATGCATCTAATGGCGCGTCTTGCCCCATGACCCATGCTACCCTATTGAACTGCAAGTACAAAGAATATTGAGCTTAGATAGTTGCAATTTCGCATATGGCATAGAATACTTTATCCTTGCAACGCGTAAAATGTTGAAAATATTTGGTATCATCGATAATGATCAGTGCATTTTCTGTAGACAAGCAGTTGAAACAACGTTACATCTGATGATCGATTGCCCAAAAGTCAAGACTTTCTGGGACCAGATATGGAGGGGCCTTCAAAAGAGGTAACGGGGTAAATCCAACTACAGAACTGACTCCTAGAAAAATATTTTTGCGGTTCATACAGGCGGGTAATATGACCTAAACCTGTTTTTGTTGCTGGCCGGCCGAATGGTTCATATGGAAGGAAAGTAACTGTGAAAGTGACCTTACCATCCGTCTGTTTTTGCTCCACTTAACTGCACGACAGGGCAGAAGAGTTCAAGACGTTGTGGAGCGCCACAGAAAAGATGATGGGTATGAAAAGATATCGGTATGAGAGTGTGTTTTGTACCTCTTCGTTAGACATTACGTCGAATCGTTAACCAAGTACGCCAGCATGTTCGGTGCGTTAAATTAAGGCGTGTAGCGTTTATGATCGAATATGCATGGTTGGACGTGCGGACGTTACACGGTTAGACGTGTTGATATAGCCCCCGCCCATCTCCCCACCCGGGCTAACCCGAGACCGGCCCTCAGCATATTCTGCGGGGCCGGTCGGCCGGCCGGGCGTGCGGGGCGCCCGCCACAGAGCTGGTCGACGGCTCGCGCGCCCGGCCGACAGCGAGGGGCGCCGCCCCCGCAAGGCTAGGCCGCGTATTAACGCGAGGCGGCGCGGGCGGGGGCCATGATGGGGCCATGATATGAGATGCCATTACAGGCCAACAGTGTCTAAAACAGTGTCAACAGTGTCCACAATGTCTTAAGTGTCTCTGTGTGTTTTTGAAATACATGTGGAGAAAAAAATGAACACAATCGGCTAAGCCGTTCGAAAGATATAGAATAGGGGTGTGCACGTGCGCACGTGCAAAGCTACCCCACCCTGACTTGTGGAAAGGCGGCGACTGAGAGGTCCCTAACCACACACCAAATTTGAACACAATCGGCTCGGCCGTTCCTGAGATACATAATAGGGGTTTGCACGTGCGCACGTGCAGAGGTATCCACCCCGGACTTTGGGGGAAACTGGCGGATGAGAGGTCCCTAACCACACACCAAATTTGAACACAATCGGCTCAGCCGTTCCTGAGATATAGAATAGGGGGTGTGCACGTGCGCACGTGCAGAATCACCCCACCCCTGAGTTGTGTGAAAGTGGCGGCTGAGGGGTCGCTAACCACACACGAAATTTGCACATAATATGCCCAGCCGTTGCGGAGTTATTGCGAGAAAATACTTTTCAACACCCCTCACGCGGCACGCGGCACCGCGCAGTGGTAGTCACCCACATGAGTCGGCACTGGTCTCAAACAGGGTAGGTTAGATGGGGCTGCTCAGCAAAGAAGTCTGCTTGTTCAATCGGACGTGCGGTTGCAGAGATATAAGCTTCTCAAAAGCGTCGCCATGGGCCGGTTCGGGCCGGGCCGGGCCTGGCCGGGCCGCTCATAACCAGATTTTCCCCATACACCACGGAAGGACGAGCGAGCACTTCGCGCTCGCTCGTAATTAGGACAATATAATGTATAAATATGAAGTACACTCATGGGACAAAAAAAAAAATGATATGCCAGTGTATTGTGGATATTGCTTGTTAGCAAATATGTTTGATGAGCAACACACGGATCGGGATCTAAAATCCACTTCCAACGTTGCATACCTTCTTACAAATTCAACGGGTCCAACCATGGGACAAATAATATCTGAGCTCATTTAGGTACTTACAGGATCTTATTCAGTATTTATATTGCTATTTGTTTAAATGAAACTGGTCGGAATGTTTTATTTATATTGCTAGAAATTGTCAAACTAAATGAGTGGCGCTTTTCCAAAAAAAAGCGGCGAGACAAAATGTCATATTGGTTGGCTTATATTTCTTGGTTGAGGCGAAAATGACCATTTAAAGGACAGGAACTTTCAAATTTGACAAAAGATGGCGGGGAAAAATACGATGTTAGTGGGGCAGTGGCTCCATCATTTGAAACTAGAAACTCCGCTCGTGATAGTAAGATGCAATTTAGCGTGGGATCTTGATGAATCCAGGGATCCAGACTCGCAAGAGATCGAAACTTTGTAAAATCCGAAATCCAGGGAAGTAGCCAAGGGGGGACACTGTCCTCGTTCAACTCCATCTGAAGCAGTCGTTTTCTCAGCTCTGCGGTCTCCCTTTGCAGCTCCACAATATCCCTGGTGGCTGTTCTCTGTCGATCGGATACTGCCGTTAAAGCGTCCATAGAAAACGACAGCGATTCCTCGATAGCCACCAGGCGTATGGCGTTTGAGTCCTTTATTTCTTTGACGCACTTTGCGTTCTCCTGCACAATGAACCCTTTCAGCTCCGCACACATGTCACTCTGCTCCTCCTGTGTCGGGGAGCACGCTTTCCGCTTTTTGAGGACAGACAGGAGCAGGAGAGGAGGCTGGTCTGCCTCGTGTTCTCCGGGCCACAGCTCCAGGCTCATACTCACCGAGAGGAAGCTTTTAAGCTTATACGGTCAGTGGTACGTCAATACCTTGAGCTCGATTTAGACAACGCTCAGGTTAAGACAGGGATCAGAATGAGAAACGGCAAGATTCTGATCGAATTTACCTCGGCTGCTCCCGGCTCAGACAGAGATATTCTGTTTCGAGCAAAATCAAAGTTGAGGGGGTCTGAGCTCTACATCGCTGAGTCTTTGACCCCCCCGCAGACAAGCGATCTTCTCCGACCTGCTGCAACTGAAGAAAGAAAGACAGATTTTCTCTGTTTTTACCAGGTCCGGAAACATCTTGGTGTGCAGGTCACGTGACTCGGCGCCGCTCAGGGTCGCGGACCCGGAGGCAGTGCGGCGGCTGTCTCGGTCAGCTGACCCGGGCGGTGCCGCCGCGCCCCGCCGCCCAGCGCAGGGGCGCGCTCAGGTGGGGGACAGAGGCGCGCCACCGGACTCGGCCGGTGGGAGGCAGGTGCGAGAGCACACGCCGGCTGGAGTCGCTGGCGCGCGATCCGGCATCCACCGCGAAATGGAGGTGGAGATGCGTACCCCGACCGGTGACTCTGGCGTGTCGCCATCTCAGCGCGGCTCCTGCCCCCGGCATACACACGGAGGCGGAGGGCGCCGCGGGCAGTCCGGGGCGTACGAGCCCTGATGAATCAGCGAGCAACGGACGGACCGCATCCTCGCCTGTATCATCGCTCATAGACTGCACCCGTGAGCCGGTGAACTTGGTTCACCTGTCGGCCCCTCTGCTGGAAACGCCGACTGCGGATGCCGCGACGACTGGTCGGCCGGCCGACGGCGGCCGGGGACTCGCCGGGGCTAGCGGCGGACGCGGGTCTCCTGCGATCTCCGCGGCTACCGCGGCCCGGCTCTCCGAGGCTGGGTGGCTGGAGCCGCCCCTGCCGATGGCGACAGAGGTCGCCTCACCACCCCTGGCCGCGCCTGCGTCCGGGGAGCGGCGGGCTGTGCGGGAAGCCTCGGTGAGTGCGGAGGGCTCGGTGCTGCCATCTGGTGGTTGCCGAGAGAAGGCGACTGGAGCGCAGCCGGCGGGAGATGGTGCCAGTGGCGGGACGCTCCGACCCGGTTTCTCTCCGGGTAGCTCTGTGTCGGGACGTAGGGGGGGCAACGTGGTGGTGGGGTGACCGGGAGAAGTGCTGCCCGGGCGGGGGACGTCCGCGGATCGTTGGCTACTGGGCGACCGAGCTCTGGTGGCTCCGGTGCAGTTCGTGACTCGTCTCGTTCTAGGGACATCAGATATTTTTTTCTAGTGCGGGGAGTAACGAGCTATGTTCATGATTCTCCTTTCTGTACTGCAAGTGTCTATTATGTTGTCGCGATTCAAGATTCTGTTGTTAGTGGGCGACGGGAGCTTTATGCAGATCAATACTGGTACAGCCTTTTCGATAGCATGTGTTACGGACCGGTTGTTTAGTGCTATCGCGAGCCGTATTCAGGGTTGCTTTGTTTCAATAGGCGCTCCTTCGCCAATGGTCATGAGTTTGTGTAAAGCAGTGTCTGTACCTTCACGATGTAAAGTTAACAAGGTTCGTTTTGAGCGTCAAACACACACACACACACACACACACACACACACACACACACACACACACACACACACACACACACACACACACACACACACACACACACACCACACACACACACACACACACGACACACGCACACGCACACGCACACACTCACGCACACGCACACGCACACGCACACGCACACGCACACGCACACGCACACGCACGCACGCGCACGCGCACGCGCACGCGCACGCACACGCACACGCACACGCACACGCACACGCACACGCACACGCACACGCACACACGCACACGCACACGCACACGCACACGCACACGCACACGCACACGCACACGCACACGCACACGCACACGCACACGCACACACACCACACACACACACACACACCACACACACACACACACACACACACACACACACATGCGAGCGCGTAAATATCGGAATCTGAACTGCCTGATGGAAATGTGCAGATGGATGTGGTGTTGCTGTACTGTTGAAATGCCGATCTTGTTATTGGGTTGTGTTTTGGAGGGTTGACAGTATGATTTGATCTCTGTGGTATATCAACAATAAAATTTAACGAAAAGAAAAAAAGGGGACACTGTGGCCATGCTACCTCCCCCCCCCCCCCCCCCCCTCCATCCCTCCCTCTGAACAAACCAGTTTACACTAGATTAAATGCAATTCTGCATGCTGACGACCCCCCTCCCCTCCCCGCTCAACGATGCTTTGCGCTGACGACCCGACGCCCCCCCCCCCCCCCCCCCCCCCCCACCCACCCCCCGCTCAACGACTTTTCGCGCTGACGACCCGACGCTGACGACCCGACGCCCCCCCCCCCCCCACACACACACACACACCTGGTTAACAAATTTTCGCTGACGAAACGGAGCGAAATTTGATCCACCACTGACGTGCCCCCCCCCCCCCCCATAATAAAAATCCTGGCTACGTGCCTGCCGAAATCGGCTGGATAATTTCATCGACCTTGACCCAGGATCCACTGTTTCATTACGCCAAACATATGGCGAGACTATAGACCCTGTTGACGCAGTTACATGAGCAATTGATGGTTTGATCAGATGTACAGTGAATGCTGAACACTCCAAGAGCAAAAGTATGTTCATAGAGTGAGAGTGGTTCACGTAAAACCCCACCCAATGTAAACCCCCATTCGGCGCAGCTGTTTGGATCACGATTCAACACCCCGCTGTGATTTCCGTGCTGTGTGCCTGGCCTGTCTGCCCTGAACTTGCGCAATGCATGGAATTACCGATTACGATGCAGCGTAGCCCCGTCCACATATATATAAACACCTGTGAGGGAGTCACTCGGTGCAGACAGTTGTCGCAGCCATTCTAAGCTAGACGCCACGGGAGTGGAGAGCGGAGTGTGCAGTGAATACGCTTCTCTGGTTGGTATTTTCTGCGAGAGGGTGGCAGGTCGGACGGATATAGCAGACCAGTGCGGGTGGAGGAACGCAGAGGCTGTCGACTTCTTTCAGTCAGGCGCGGTATTAGACATAAACATCGTCGCACCACCTGGTCAACTTTGAAGCTGAGGGGACGACTGACGAGCTTGGTTACACCAGTCGCATCAAAGCCGATTCGGTCAGAGGTGAGTGGCTGCAACCGAATCGGCAAGCTTCACCTCACGTTGTGGTTATAAATCGGAGAAGTTGCAAATGTCATCGTAGGACAATTAGAGGTAAATGAAAAATTGAGCGTAATTTGAAGTTAATTTTTTACCTTTTCCTGGGAGATTTCTTCTCCAGACCTTATCTTGACTTACTAATGCAGGCCACTACAGTATCAAAGTCAGCGCCAAGCTAACATTGCAGCATATATGCTTCATACATGCACATGTGCTTCAAGACTTTTTATGCTTAATAGCTGGCATATTTGGTTGACATGCTTTCACTCCATCAACAAAGATAAAGTGTGTCGACTGTCAGACGTTCAAAGTATACCTCTTTTCCAGATATGCTGCATCGCCTGTCGCATCCGTTGCTGGTAACCTTAGCCGTGACCTTGGCCATGGTCATGACCTTGACCGTGACTTTGGCGGCGCCGCGGGGCGTCTGGGCACGTGCGCCGCCTCTGCGCGCGCAGAACTATGCAGTTCGCCGGGACAGAGCTGAGGAGACGACCCTGCCGTCCCACCATCTTGGTTTCCGCCTGCCAAAACTGGCTGACAGGCCGACTACTGACACTGACACTGAGGGAGACGACACTGAGGGAGAAGGCGACTTCCATCTGAGTTACCGCATACCGAAGCTGGCTGATAAACGGTATGATGACGTCATTAAAACGCATCCTAGCGTCTCAGACAGAAACAGCGGCTCGCATCTCGGACTTCATCTGCCGCCGCTGGCTGCATATCCTACTGATGACGTCAGTGATGACGTAACAGGTTCTGACGGCGGTTCTCGAATAGGACTCCGGCTGCCGAAGCTGGCCGTCCAGTAATGTCATGGTAGTTTGGAGCGATATGGTGTATGGCGTGGTCATGGGACGATCTGGACACTTGAAGATCTGTACCTGGACAACTGGGCTTATGTTTTCCCAGTTGTAACACACCGAGGTTGAAAATGAATTTGTTGCGAGTACCTTGACGATGAAAGTTATTTACGGTATGAGAGTGTACGATGATGTAATTTATTCCATTGTCATCAGCGTTCATCAACGGTCCTATTCAGTGATTTCAACGCGTTTTGTGTGACTACGTGTAACTTGATCCATCTGCGTGTAACCGCCCGGGGTCTGGTCGCCTTGTCCCTACCTGCATTTCCCCTGGCTGCTCGGTGGGCTGTTGGCGGGGCCGGTGTTACCCGTTTCTTGGTTTCGTTTTTGTGTGTTCCATTGCATTATGTTGGAGCGACGCTTTAATTTAAGCTTTTGCTTTTGCGCCGATCCGCAATTGTCTGTTCTAAGTTATGCATCTTTCGTTGGACAAAATAAACTGAAACTAAAACTGTTGTTATTTATTGGGTGCTACTGTTTCCGTGATGCGCTTTCTGGGAATGAACATACTTTTCCCTAGCCTGTATATTTCAACCGTTACGACTTACGCAAGTGTGACATGATTACGAGTGTGGATCCAGCCGGCCGTTTTGGGGTGGCCAAACCGTTTTTAGCGGGCCTTATCTACCCCCAATTTCTAATTTCTTCCCGGATTTGGGCCACTTTATTTTGCAAACACACGATTTCTAATTATTTCTTTATTATTTTGTATAGCTTTTCGACATTTTGGGATATCGAAAAAGGAAAGATGTCAGCTTGCAGTTTTTATTGTTCCGACATTGTCTTACACTGAGCAAAACTATGTTAATTGTCAGGTGTACTCAGGGGCGTCGCCAATTATTATTTAGTGTGTGTGGGGGGAGGGGGGGGGGAGTCAGCTGAAATGACGGGAAAAAAAATGTACCCCTTTTTGTATGCGTGTATTTATGCCTTTGCAGCATTTTGAATGTGGACTTTCATGTTATAGTAGGTACTTGTTATTTAGCGACACGAAGCGGCGCGAAACTTTTATGAGTTTGCCTGATACAACCCAGAAACATAGGCGGTGCACTTGTAGAGAATACGAAGCTAAAAATGCTATTCATTCAATTCACCATTACAACGAACTGAAGACGATGGCGATAGCTTCGTTATGACGATGGCCACCGATGTGATGCCGCGAAGCGGCGCGAAAATTTTAATTTTAGGCGTGGAAAACGAAATTGTAATATTGCAACCAGACTCAGGTAACCCCTATTCCTGGTTGCCCATTTGACAGTATGATGACAAATATTGAAATTAAGGTAGTTTTTAATATACATATTTTTCGGATAGTAAATCACGATGACCGGTGGCAGTCAGCGCTCAACAGTACATATGATAATAATAACTGTATACATATGTACCGAACTGTAACAAACAACTTGTAACAGCTTGCAAATGGTTTGAAAGCAGCAAAAGGCAGACTTTTCCGCACATAAATGGTCCCTGCAGATCTGCAGGAGCCTGGGGCGAGATGGGTTGGGGAGATGGTACTGGCCTGGTCCCACTATTAGCTCTTCTGTTCAGAAAGTTGGGCACCGCTGGGCAGCTTCCGGGTGCCGATGTCCGCGTCTTTGCGTTCCCGTCGTCTTTTGTGCAACTCGGCAGACTAGCTAAACATGTAGCCCGCTTGAAAGTTAATATTTTATGATGGAGTGGGCCCTGGGGCTAGCAATTAGGTACCGCCAAGGAGAGGCTGCCAGACACTTCATAATTCATTTCCCCATTTTCCAAATTTGTATAAGCAATTTCGTATTTTGTGTCATGCCGCGAAGCGGCGCGAAAATTTCAAGTTTTTCACTGCGGATATCTGGATTTTGACTGCTGCAAAGGCAATGTTTACAACTGTACGTCCCACCGTGTTTCGTTTTTTTTTGGGGGGGGGAATCCTGGTTTCAGGACCTTTGGGGGAGCATTGCCCCTTTGTCCCCCTCTCCCTGGATCCGCCCCTGGACATGAAGCACCAGCCTGAGACTCTGAGTCCTGAGCCCTGACGACGAGTCCTGCGCCCTGACGACATAACACTACCAGGGCCATGTAATCTAGACATATCGAACCTATAACTCCAACCACATGACATTTCGTCGTTTTAATTTCATTGGAGGAGCTTGAAAGCTTGATCAACGAGAAAAACCTCAATATTTTGTGGGCGTTCTGAGTTGACAGCTAAACGCCAACTGCGATGTAGACTGTACCGCAAGACATGTGCAGTGGGTAGACCGTACCGCAAGACATGTGTAGTGTGTAGACTGTACCGCAAGACAAGTGCAGTGTGTAGACTGTACCGCAAGACAAGTGCAGTGGGTGGACTGTACCGCAAGACATGTGTAGTGGGTAGACTGTACCGCAAGACATGTGTAGTGGGTAGACTGTACCGCAAAACATGTGTAGTGGGTAGACTGTACCGCAATACATGTGCAGTGGGTAGACCGTACCGCAAGACATGTGTAGTGTGTAGACTGTACCGCAAGACAAGTTCAGTGTGTAGACTGTACCGCAAGACAAGTGCAGTGGGTAGACTGTACCGCAAGACATGTGCAGTGGGTAGACTGTACCGCAAGACATGTGTAGTGGGTAGACTGTACCGCAAGACATGTGTAGTGGGTAGACTGTACCGCAAAACATGTGTAGTGGGTAGACTGTACCGCAATACATGTGCAGTGGGTAGACTGTACCGCATGACAAGTGCAGTTGGTAGACTGTACCGCAGGACATGTATAGTGGGCAGACTGTACCGCAAGACATGTGTAGTGGGTAGACTGTACCGCAAGACATGTGTAGTGTGTAGACTGTACCGCTAGACATGTGTAGTGGGTAGACTGTACCGCAAGACATGCGTAGTGTGTAGGCTGTACCGCAAGACAAGTACAGTGGGTAGACTGTACTGCAAGACAAGTGCAGTGGGTAGACTAAACCGCAAGACAAGTGCAGTGGGTAGACTGTACCGCAAGACATGTGTAGTGGGTAGACTGTACCGCAAGACATGTGTAGTGGGTAGACTGTACCGCAATGCATGTGCAGTGGGTAGACTGTACCGCAAGACATGTGTAGTGTGTAGACTGTACCGCAAGACATGTGTAGTGGGTAGACTGTACCGCTAGACATGTGTAGTGGGTAGACTGTACTGCAATGCATGTGCAGTGGGTAGACTGTACCGCAAGACATGTGTAGTGTATAGACTGTACCGCAATACATGTGCAGTGGGTAGACTGTACCGCAAGACATGTGTAGTGTGTAGACTGTACCGCAAGACATGTGTAGTGGGTATACTGTACCGCAAGACATGTGTAGTGGGTAGACTGTACCGCAAGACAAGTGCAGTGGGTAGACTGTACCGCAAGACATGTGCAGTGGGTAGACTGTACCGCAAGACATGTGTAGTGTGTAGGCTGTACCGCAAGACAAGTGCAGTGGGTAGACTAAACCGCAAGACAAGTGCAGTGGGTAGACTGTACCGCAAGACATGTGTAGTGGGTAGACTGTACCGCAAGACATGTGTAGTGGGTAGACTGTACCGCAATGCATGTCCAGTGGGTAGACTGTACCGCAAGACAAGTGCAGTGGGTAGACTGTACCGCAAGACATGTGTAGTGTGTAGACTGTACCGCAAGACAAGTGCAGTGGGTAGACTGTACCGCAAGACATGTGCAGTGTGTAGACTGTACCGCAAGACATGTGTAGTGTGTAGACTGTACCGCAAGACATGTGTAGTGTGTAGACTGTACCGCAAGACATGTGAAGTGTGTAGACTGTACCGCAAGACATGTGAAGTGGGTAGACTGTACCGCAAGACATGTGTAGTGGGTAGACTGTACCACAAGACATGTGTAGTGTGTAGACTGTACCGCAAGACATGTGTATTGTGTAGACTGTACTGCAAGACATGTGTAGTGGGTAGACTGTACCGCAAGACATGTGCAGTGGGTAGACTGTACCGCAAGACATGTGTAGTGGGTAGACTGTACCGCAAGACATGTGTAGTGGGTAGACTGTACCGCAAAACATGTGTAGTGGGTAGACTGTACCGCAAGACATGTGCAGTGGGTAGACTGTACCACAAGACATGTGCAGTGGGTAGACTGTACCGCAAGACATGTGTAGTGGGTAGACTGTACCGCAAGACAAGTGTAGTGGGTAGACTGTACCACAAGACATGTGTAGTGTGTAGGCTGCACCGCAAGACATGTGTAGTGGGTAGACTGTACCGCAAGACATGTGTAGTGGGTAGACTGTACCGCAAGACATGTGTAGTGTGTAGACTACCGCAAGACATGTGTAGTGTGTAGACTGTACCGCAAGACATGTGCAGTGGGTAGACTGTACCGCAAGACATGTGTAGTGTGTAGACTGTACCGCAAGACATGTGTAGTGTGTAGACTGTACCGCAAGACATGTGCAGTGGGTAGGCTGTACCGCAAGACATGTGCAGTGGGTAAACTGTACCGCAAGACATGTGCAGTGGGTAGGCTGTACCGCAAGTCATGTGTAGTGTGTAGAATGTACCGCAAGTCATGTGTAGTGTGTAGACTGTACTGCAAGACATGTGCAGTGGGTAGGCTGTACAGCAAGACATGTTTAGTGGGTAGACTGTACCGCAAAACATGTGTAGTGTGTAGGCTGTACCGCAAGACATGTGTAGTGGGTAGACTGTACCGCAAGACATGTGTAGTGTGTAGGTTGTACCGCAAGACATGTGTAGTGTGTAGACTGTACCGCAAGACATGTGTAGTGGGTAGACTGTACCGCAAGACATGTGTAGTGGGTAGACTGTACCGCAAGACATGTGTAGTGTGTAGGCTGTACCGCAAGACATGTGTAGTGGGTAGGCTATACCGCAAGACATGTGTAGTGTGTAGGCTGTACCGCAAGACATGTGTAGTGGGTAGGCTATACCGCAAGACATGTGTAGTGTGTAGGCTGTACCGCAATACATGTGTAGTGGGTAGGCTATACCGCAAGACATGTGTAGTGTGTAGGCTGTACCGCAAGACATGTGTAGTGGGTAGGCTATACCGCAAGACATGTGTAGTGGGTAGACTGTACCGCAAGATATGTGTAGTGTGTAGACTGTACCGCAAGACATGTGTAGTGGGTAGACTGTACCGCAAGACATGTGTAGTGGGTAGACTGTACCGCAAGACATGTATAGTGGGTAGGCTATACCGCAAGACATGTGTAGTGTGTAGGCTGTACCGCAATACATGTGTAGTGGGTAGGCTATACCGCAAGACATGTGTAGTGTGTAGGCTGTACCGCAAGACATGTGTAGTGGGTAGGCTATACCGCAATACATGTGTAGTGGGTAGACTATACCGCAAGACATGTGTAGTGGGTAGACTGTACCGCAAGACATGTGTAGTGGGTAGACTGTACCGCAAGACATGTGTAGTGGGTAGACTGTACCGCAAGACATGTGTAGTGGGTACACTGTACCGCAAGACATGTGTAGTGGGTAGACTGTACCGCAAAACAAGTGTAGTGGGTAGACTGTACCGCAATGCACCGATTGGTTCCGGAGTTGGGAAACACGGTAATCCTGCTTATCGTACCGCACTGGGCGGTAACACTATCACACGTCGCTACCACACTACCACTGTCATATCACTACCACACTATCACTATCACACTATCACACGTCGGCGAAGAACTAAGTGAATCACATCACATACATACCAATTAAAAATACATACCAAATCACATACCAATTAAAAATACAGAAACTTTCAGACAGTGTGTGAAACGGCACGGCACAATGCAATAGAGAATAGATCCCTAAATAAAGACGGCAATGTTAACCCTATTCCATGCGGGGCAGATGCTGACCCCCCCCCCCCCCCCCCCCCCCCTCCGGTGGTTTTTCACTCGCCGCTTCTAAACCGTTAGGCTTAGCGTCTTGAAACTTGTTGACTTTTCCTTACTTTGAATGGCGCGTGTTGTGTCAAAAAAATTGGTTAAAAATCGGGCCAGCAGAGGCGGTGCCAGGCTCCTGTTTTGGGGAGGGTGTTACGAATGCGGTTGTGCGGCGCATACTTTTTTCGTAGTTTGCGGTGCAATACATGCGTCATAAATATTTGCAATGCAATATGCGTCATACATACTGGGGTTATACATGTTTTTTGGCAGAGGCGCACTCAGGTACAAAAAATGGGATGTGATAACATACCTCAAATTAGGTCCAACTTAAAATTAGTAAGATGATAAAAGCGTTACTCGCATGGTGCCACCAAGTTGTTTTCCTGGATCCGCCTATGCGCAATATACTAAATTTAACAAAGAACAGCAAGTAATGCCCACATGTGACGTTCATGTCGTCCCAAAGAATCACGAACAGCACAAATTTGTTATCAGAAAATACCCCATTTTACATCCCCTGAATACGCCATGATTTTTTACTTTGGTATTTATCTTTTGGTATATTAAAGACCAGTACATTTGAAGCTCAAAAATGTTTCGGGCGTGCAAATCGGCCAAACCACATGGCCGCAATTACTTTTTTTTTAAACATCCCAAATTGTCGTTTTTTGCCCCCTGGCCCCCCCATTTTTGAACAAAAAATAAATTTCGGGCCTCTAAATCTTGTCATGACGAATCAAATGGCGTTTTTTCCAATCGAAATCAACCGAGCGGTTCTCGAGATCTCTGGGGGGGGGGGGCAGAAACTGACTCCCCCCGCAGGTTAACGTAATTTTGGCCGCCCGCAGGGAATAGGGTGAAAGGGAAAAATTCACGTTTTCTACAAAAATGGAGTTATTACTTGAAATCGACAGACGAGACCAAAATATATTGAAAATGCATCACATTTTGCATATAAGCATTCCTACCGAAAGATATTGTAAATTAAAGTTGATAAGCGAGCCATGTTCAAGGGCGGATCCAGGGGGGGGGGGGGCGAACGGGGCCATGCCCCCCCCCCCCCCCCCCAAGCCTGTTTAAGGGGGGGGCAAACTATGTTTTGGCCCCCCAAGACGTGAAATTGAATGCATGCTATATTTGCGTTTTTAGAACGGTGCTGGGCATCCCAAAATTGCAGCAGTCAAAATCAAGCTAGCCACAGTCAAAAACTGAAAAATTTCGCGCCGCTTCGCGGCATGACACAAGTTTCGCAATTGCATATACAAATTTGGAAAATTAATTCCATTAAGTGTCTTGCAGAGGCTCTCCTTGGCGGTAATTGCTGCCCCCAGGGCCAACTCTCTTCATAAAATATTATCTTTAAAGCGGGCAACATGTTTAGCTTGTCTGCCGAGTTCCGAAAAAGGCGACGCGAACGCAAAGACGCGGACTTCGGCAACCGGAAGCTGTTCCAGCGGTGCCCAACTTGTTGGCCCGAAGAGCTAATAGTGGGGACCAGGCCAGGACTATCTCCCCAAGCCATCTCCTCCAGGCTCCTCCAGATCCACAGGGACCATTTATGCGCGGAAATGTCGGTCTGCCTCTTGCTACTTTGAAACCATTTGCACCGTTACCAGTTGTTTGTTACAGTTCGGTGCATAGGTATGTATACAGACTACAGTTATTATTATCATATGTACTATTGAGCGCAGACTGCCACCGGCCATCGTGATTTACTATCCGAGGCTAATGTATATGAAAAACTACCTTCATTTCAACATTTTGCATCATACCGAGATGTGCAACCAGAAAAAGGGGTTACCTGAGGCTTGGCTCCACTCACGGTCTGGTTCCAATATTAAAAATGCGTTTTCCACGACCTAAAATTAAAATTTGCACGCCGCTTCGCGGCGTCACATCAGTGGCCATCGTCATAACGAAGCCATCGTCATCGTCTTCGTTTCGTCGTAACGCTGAATTGGATGAATAACATTTTTAGCTTATTATCCTCTACAAGGCTAAGAAGCTAAAAAATGCCTATGTTTCTGGGTTTTATCAGGCAAACCCGAGCAGAAAAAAAAATCCAACACAAATTCCAACAACAAATTCCGGAACAAGTATCTTTTAACAATTTGTCACTGGCTTTATTCTCCAGCTAAGTGGCATGTAACGGTTCACACATGTACACAATGTTTTCCGCAAACAGCTATGTCAACAAACAACCATGGTTATGAATATTCAACGAACACCACATCTTTTAACAATTTGTCACTGGCTTTATTCTCCAGCTAAGTGGCATGTAACGGTTCACACATGTACACAATGTTTTCCGCAAACAGCTATGTCAACAAACAACCATGGTTATGAATATTCAACGAACACCACACTCGCATCTCTTTCTCTCTCTTCCTCTTCCGTCTCTAGCCGCGCGGTGATCACAAACATCTGTCTGACTAGTTCACATTTCACTTGTCTGCCGTTCGCGCCCTCCAGAGACCGGCACGGGAACAGGTCCCCATTGGCCCCGGGCGGTCATTCAACTTGGCCGCTCACGATCCTGGCCCACCCCGGTCCCAGTCGCCTGGACAACTGCGCGGCGGTCGCGGAGGTTGTTTATCGGCGTCGGTAGGGGCGCAAAGTGTCCGGCGACCGCCACAGTCAGGCCGCAAGGTCACAAGGTCAAGACCGGCCGCCCTCCGAGAGGTCATCAAAACCCGCCCGGTCCCCAAGATCAGTCCACCAGGTCAGGCCAAGGTCATCCTCCGCGCGTGATCGGACCAGTGTCGCTCAGCTGATGAGAATGATACATCAGGAGTCTCAAAGGTCTCACGATAGCACACAAGCTGGCGTCCCGTCACACAGTTAAACGTGATATCACACTCATTCTACCTGGAGTCACATTCAAACAGGTCACGCTGCCTATCGTCACAGATCGGGTCACGCTGCCTATCGTCACAGATCGGGTCACGCTGCCTATCGTCACAGAGCGCATACAGAGCGTCACCACCACAACAGAGTCACACGTAATGTGACGCTGCCTGGTGGGAGTCACACTCGCCGTGACGCGCCCTCGAGTCACGTGACCGACACACCTTGATCGCCACAGTGGACCGCGCGGAGCGCAGTAGTCTGTGATGAGACGCCCACGCCCACACGCTTCTCAGCCACGCCGCTCACCAAATCACCCTGTTTGTGTGTGAGCACCGGACTCAGGCCCATGCTCCAGTCAGCACCCTCTCGTATCGCTCCGCCCCGCCTCTGCTGCCGCCGTCAGCACCCTCTCGTATCGCTCCGCCCCACCTCTGCTGCCGCCGTCAGCACCCTCTCGTATCGCTCCGCCCCACCTCTGATGCTCCAGTCAGCACCCTCTCGTATCGCTCCGCCCCACCTCTGATGCTCCCGTCAGCACCCTCTCGTATCGCTCCGCCCCACCTCTGATGCTCTCGTCAGCACCCTCTCGTATCGCTCCGCCCCACCTCTGATGCTCCCGTCAGCACCCTCTCGTATCGCTCCGCCCCACCTCTGCTGCCGCCGTCGGGCTGCGGACGCGACACGCTCACTCGATGAATACAAATGAGTCTCGCCGCGCCGTCTGTCCTCACAGAACCAGCGCAGGTCCGGGCAGCGCAGGTCCGGGCAGCGACCGCCGTCTGCAGAGCGAAAGCAGCAATCGTCACCATGCGGCGTGACCCAGGCGTAGCGCCTCGTACTTGTTGCCGACCGTGGAGCCGGCCGACAGCGTGTATTGGCGGCAAGAACAGAGGCGCGACTGACACACTGACCACACAAGTGACCCGACAAAGGCACGCAACACAAATTCCCGCGCCGATCATCCGACGTCCCGGGCCGCTGATTGGCCCAGAGACAGGAAAACCCCGCTCCTGTGCGGACCCTGATTACAGAGCGGGAGACCGCGAGGGAGCATCTGCGGGATTCTCACACGACGGTATATACCGAATAGAAAAAGCGCGCGAACTGAAAACATGGCACATGACTGGTAGCCAGGGGCGCGGACAGCGGCCTTTTTGCAAATTATAATAAACGCCGGCATTATCACAAAACAGCGTGAACAGCCCCCGCTCCACACTCACAATCGCCGTTAGAGCTGCCAGATACTCTGCCACATAAATGGCAGCGCACGTGGCATTTTTTTTGTGTGTTTTTACCCGGACCGGCCTATAGCCATTTCCCGGGTTTGGGAAATTACTTCTGGCAATTTGCCAGGCAAAGAGTTACGTTAATCCCTTCTGAACCCTACTTTAGCCAAGCTAAGTAGCTGTTGGATAGCTCTGTTGTTTTGTGTATTTTTTGAGCAACCACATTATATTTAGATATAAGGATTAGATATTTAGTTTTGTGGATCGTTTAAGTATTATTTTTAAGCATTCATAGTTAGCTGTTACCTCTTACTTGCTTTTTAAAGGACTTTTCATTCTAGCTTGTGTGCGCCAAAATTGTCTTAGTCTTATTTTTGTGTTATTAGTTGCAGTGTTGGATAAGTAGATATTTTAGAAAATTAGGGATAATTAAGGTGTATTTAGTATTTAGTTTATTTAAGGATTAGATATTTAGTCTAGTATTAGGTGCACTCATAGCTGATTTGTGTTACTAGCTTTACCTAGATCTAGTTAAGGTTTAGAAGAAGAAAAAACAAACAAAAAAACAACAAAAAATGTTAAGTTAAGTTAGTAAAGTATTGAAAAGTGCATAGTACCTAAGTTATATACCTAAGTTACTAGTGTATTCAAATGAGCATGACTAGGATGCAGGCGAAGGTAGCAGAGCTAGAGGCCCTCCAGGCTAGAGTAGCGGAGCTTGAGGCGCAGTTAAGTAAGTGTAGGTGTAGAGATGAGCCGCAAGAGGGTGTAGCTCCTGACCAAGGAACGTATGCGCAGATTGTGGTTAGGGGGTCAGAAAAGGAGCCTACAGGATCAGGGACCAGTGGTAGTTCTGATAGGGGCATAAGGGAGGAGGATAAGGCAAAGGTGGATAGTGCGGCTGGGGTTTGGAAGTGTGTTGGAGGGTCACGTTTCTGGAGACCCAACATTGTGGAAAGTAATGCTAGGGCCACAGACAGTAAGGATGAGGAGGGGTGCTGGGTAATGGAGGGTGGTAGCAGAATCTGGAGGAGGAAGAGGGAAGGGGATCAGGAGGGATGGACAAAAGTTCAGGGTAGAGTCAGGCAGTACAGCCCCAGGGAACATCAGCAGGTTACACTAGCAAATAGGTTCAGTGTGTTAGAGTCAGCAGCTGAAAGTGACAAGGTACAGATTCAGCATTTAGTGGTTGGGGACTCAAGGGTAAGGCCCTTAAGGAGAACATTCTGTGGGAAGAGGGACAAATGTATAGTTAAAGCGGGGGCAAAAGTAGTTGATATGGGCCCCGTCATTGAGGCAGAACTGGGTAGGAGTAGCCCGGAGACAGTTATAATACAGGTGGGGGTGAACAACATAGGACCTAGACAGAGTGTGAGAATAGTAGCGGAGTACCGGAGCCTGCTGCAGAGGTTGAAGGAGTCCAGGAAACCAGTCATTGTGACTGGCATCCTCCCTCGCTGTGGAGCCAGTGAGGAGTGGTACTCGAGAGCTCTGTCTGTGAACAGCTCAGTTCAGAACTTATGTTCAGCTATGGGGCTTAGTTATGTAGACTTATGGGATCAGTTCTATGAGTGGCATAGGTATTATATGAAGGATGGGCTTCACTTATCGGATGAGGGGGCAAGGGCTTTGGGAGATGCCTACAGAAGTGTCATTCAGGGAAACTAGGTAGGAGGGGGGGTTCAGGGACGCTAGTACTAGGGCATCAAGAAGTAAGCATTGGTAGAAGTTCATGTCAGAATAGGACAGTAGATCATAATTCCCTCAGAATTAGTAGAGTCAGCTCAAAGTATAAGATCACATGTGTGTTGCTGAATGCCCAAAGTATTAGGTCTAAATTTGATGAGTTTGAGTGTTATGTTGCCCTTGAAAAGCCTGATATCATTTGTGTAACCGAGACATGGGTTAGTGAGGGGTATAATAGGTATAGGCTACAGGATTTCGAGTTACAAGGGTATAACATGTTCTCATACTGCAGAGAATCACGGCAGGGAGGCGGAGTGTTTGTATATGTAAATAGCTTGTACTGCACTACTAGAGTTGATGATTCTAGTAAAGTAAAAGAAGTAGAATCAATCTGGCTTGACATTAAAATTGGTACAGGAAACAGAGGAAGGTTGAGGATAGGTGCATTTTACAGACCAGGGAATCTTCCAAGGAACTCCCAAGCTGAAACAGACCAAGATATTTGTGAGGAAATACGTAGGAACTTTCGGGCTCAGTGTCTTATTATGGGAGATTTTAACTTAAGAGGATACGAAAGTATAGCAGAGGAAACAAATGAGTGTAGGTTGTATAGGCAAATCTTTGAAGAGGAGCTTTTCATGCATCAGTTTGTAACAGAGCCAACCAGACATTGCTCCATTCTAGACCTTGTATTCTCAGACAACAGTGATCTAGTTAGTGACATAAGTATTTGTGCAGGTCTAGGAACCAGTGATCACAATATGGTTAAATTCAATATCTCATCAGAAATGAGGCCCAAAGATAACCTTATTATGGTTCCAAACTTCAGCCGGGCTGATTTTGATGGTATTAGAAATGACCTCGCACAGATAAAATGGAACGTTGAGTTGGCAGGTTTAGATGCATGTGAGGCCTGGAATGTTTTCAAAGCTAGATTAAGCCAAATTCAAAATCGGCATATACCCCTCAGGCACAAACGTAACAGAACCAAGGGCAATCCAGTTTGGCTTACCCCAGAAGTAAGGAGTGCTATACAAGCTAAAAGAAGTGCATTTGGCATTTTGAAGGGATCTTCACTAGATATAAATCAGAAGGCCTACCAGAATGCAAGAAATTCAGTTAAGAAAAAGGTCAGAGCAGCTAAAAGGGCAAAGGAACTTGATTTAGCTAGACATTGTAATGCAGATAGTAAGAAGTTCTTCAGTTTTTATAAGTTAAGTACAGTTTCCAAAAATATAGGTCCATTTAAGGTAGATGATGTGTTAGTTAGCAAGGACAGTGAAATGGTTGAAGTGCTTAATGATCAGTTTCAATCTGTCTTTACTATCGAGGACCAGAGTAGTATTGCAGCACTTCAGCCTGAGCTAGAGACAGAGGAGACTATAGGAGAGCTAGGTGGCATAAGTAGTGAACTTGTTCTAGAATATCTAAAGAAAGTAAGGCCTAACAAGGCAGAAGGACCTGATGAAATCCATGCTAGACTTTTAAGAGAATCTGAAAGGGAGTTGTCGGTTCCATTAGCCATAATATTTTCTAAATCACTTGCAGATAGTAAAATTCCACTTGATTGGAAAAGAGCAAATGTTGTTCCTATTCATAAAAAGGGAGATAGAAGTAAAGAGGAAAACTATAGACCAGTTAGTCTGACCTCATTAGTCTGCAAGGTGCTTGAATCAATCATCAAAGATAAGATTGTTGAATTCTTGGAGCAAAATGAACTCATCAAAGATACACAACATGGCTTTAGGAAGGGCCGTTCTTGTTTAACTAATCTTCTGGAGTTTTTGGATGTTGCAACAGATAGCGTTGATCAGGGTAAACAGCTAGATGTAGCTTTTCTTGATTTCAGTAAAGCATTTGACAAAGTCCCCCATACAAGACTGGGGTTGCAACTTAAAATTCATGGGATCAGGGGCAAGATTCTGGATTGGATAGAAACGTGGCTTTCAGGACGCCAGCAAAGGGTTATATTGAATGGGTGCCAATCACAATGGAAGGAGGTTCTCAGTGGGGTTCCACAGGGCTCAGTCCTGGGCCCATTGCTTTTTATAATATTTGTGAATGCAATTGAGAACAGTATAGACAGCAAAGTCTTGAAATTTGCAGACGATCTAAAAGTTGTCAGGATTATTAGAGGAAAACATGATCAGGATGTTTTTCAATCAGATCTGGACAAGCTAGTTGAGTGGTCTGAAGCATGGCAGATGAAATTCAATTTGAGTAAATGTAAGATTATGCACGCTGGACGGGTTAGCAGTAAACATAGGTATGAAATGGGTGGGCAGAAAATGGAGCAGATTGAAAAGGAAAGAGATTTAGGTGTCGTGGTAAACAATAGACTATCAGCGTCAGACCAGGTTGTAGAAGCTAGGAAAAAGGCACTTAGAATGCTAGGGGCCATTAACAGAAATGTTTCCTACAAGAGTGAAGAGGTAATAACAAAACTGTATTGTGCATACGTTAGACCACATTTGGAGTATTGTGTACAAGCCTGGTCTCCAACATATGAGAAAGATTGCTGGTTGTTAGAAAGAGTTCAAAAAAGGGCAACAAAAATGATTAATTGTCTTGGTAGTTTACCTTATGAAGATAGATTAAGGAAATTGGGTATGTTTTCACTTAGATATAGAAGGCTAAGAGGAGATCTAATTGAAGTCTTCAAATTTGTAAATAGTCAGCATTCTGGATATTTAAAGGGTATGTTTGAGTTCAATAGGGAAAATCGAGGTAGAGGTCATCAGCATAAACTCATTATGAAACAAAGTAGGACTAGGCTACGACAGTCATTTTTCAGTAGAAGGGTTGTAGGACATTGGAATATGCTACCAGGGGATGTCGCTGATGCAGTGACACTTGCTTCCTTCAAAATTAGATTAGATAAATACTTTACAGAGAAGGGATTAGTTCATAAATACTCGTGGGATTAGCCTTCTTTTATGCAGGTAGAGTAAGGTGATTTGAAGGGGCGAGACTGGTGGAGGGGGGGGGGGGGGGATGGGGGGGGGGGGGGTGCAACCTCGGATGGGCCCAAGAGGCTCTTTGTTGCACTTTTCTTTTATGTCTTTATGTCTTTTATGTCTAATCGGTTTATGTGAACCCGAGCAAGCAAGGGAATAGGGTAGCTATTTTACGTTAATTAATTACGTTAACCGGTTTATGTGAACCCGGAAAATGTATTGTTCAAAGTAAATATAATATCTAACATTACGTTAAGTATTTCGTTCAAGTTCAAATATAATATCTAGCATTACGTTAAGTATTTCGTTCAAGGTAAAAAATAAGTAAAATACGAGACACACATACATACATATTTTTATTACAATACACTTGTACAGTGTCAGTGTTGATGGAGCCGTGGGGGTGCCGTCATTGCAACAACGGGAGACTGTTGCCAGTCTCCCTGGCTCCGGCGCCTCAGCGAGACCTGGTTGTGGGGTGTATTTAGCTGGGCGAAAAGTCCTGAATAATAAAAAAACCAGCGTCTAAGGCAAAGGGGAAAAACCTGCGCGGTGGGGCAGAAATGCGCAGGGCCAAAAACCCCTATTATATTTGTTTAGCTAAACGTGTTTGGTAGAGATAATCTAAGAGGAGACCTATCAATTAGTTCTAATCGTGCTATATTAAGAAAATCATAAAGAAGTGTGATTAACTCGGGATGGGAGTCATGAAGTAAAAAAGTTTGCGAATACTGCACCGCAGTGCATGGGACGGGGTGGATACTGCACCGCAGCGCAGCGGACACCGCACCGCAGCGCAGTGGAGTGGACACTGCACCGCAGCGCAGCGGCCACCGCGCCGCAGCGCAGCATCGGGATCTGTGATCAGGGGCGGGTGTTCAATTACTCGGCTCTGGCAGGAGCGGAGTAAACGGGGGAGGAGGGTTACGTTAAGAAATTAACAACGAATTCCAATGGAACCTTTCGTTGCGAGACTGATTTGGCAGGGAATCATGCCGCCGCCAACGCAAGACCGCACATCAACCATCGGCGTCCCATCGCAGAAATCCCCCGCCAAATCAGCCACGCAGCGAATAGAACCCTTCGCCGCG
Organism: Chirona hameri; assembly: GCA_036785665.1. Classification (NCBI taxonomy): domain Eukaryota; kingdom Metazoa; phylum Arthropoda; class Thecostraca; order Balanomorpha; family Balanidae; genus Chirona; species Chirona hameri. The sequence goes on along the minus strand of JAXIVJ010003207.1, from coordinate 73,239 downwards.
CGGCCGATCCAGCAGGGGACCCCGCAACAAGACACCGGCAGCCAGCAACCCCACGTCAGCAGCAACATGATTTAACAGGCAGTCAAACATGACTTAATGAAGTATTTTATTCGATGTTGTTTATTTTTTTGAACCGTCTCAGATTGCGGCGGTAGCGGTTACGCTCAGAAGAGCTGTGGGGGGAGGGACTCTCCTGTCTCTTTGACCTTGAAGGCAAGGCAGGGCGGGAGAGTGGCCGGGATGGCGGGGAGAGGGTCAAACTCTCTTCAGGGGGCCAGGGAGGAGGGGAGGGGGAGGGGAGGGATGGCGGGGAGAGGGTGAGGTCAGAGAGGGGAGGAGGGTGGGAGGTTGGGACTTGGCGGGTGACGGCTCTGATTAGAGAGGCGTCTGTCTCTTCCTCGGTCGAGTCGTCCGAGTCCTCCTCAGAGGACTCAACCGGGGACTCCGCCAGAGATTCGGCGGGGGTGGGAGTGGGTGCCGCTGGGGCACTGCCAGAGTCCAGAAGGGACTCGGCTGAGATGGGGTGGGACTCGGCCTGTTCTGCCGTCGGTGGGTGTGCACCCTGCCGCTGTGTCGGGGCAGGCGGTGGCACCGGTGGGGTGGACCTACTTAAGGTCCGACGGGGGGGGGGCATGGGTGGGGTTCGGTGGGGTGGGGGGAGTGGCGGCCAGGCGCTGGGGGCCAGCGCTGGGATGGGAGGGGGGCGGCGGGGCCTGCCCGGCGGGCTCGGGTCTCCTCGACCCAGGCCGCTCGGGCAGGGCAGTCCCGGAACCACGCTGGGTGGGGACCGCCGCAGGAGACGCACAGCTGTGCTGCGGAGTCGCCACCGACGCATTCGTCCGTCTCGTGCGACTGGGCGCACTTGCCACAGGTGGGATGGCTGGCGTGGCAGGAGCGCTGATGGTGTCCAAATCTCCAGCAGGCACGGCACTGCTGGGGACCTGGGGTCCACTCCTTTACGGGTACAGTGATGTACCCGCAGTAGATCCGCTCGGGGAGGACTAGGCCCCTGAACCGCAGCCGCACCATGGGGTTCGGACCGGGTCGCTTCGACCCCATCCTCACCACCTCGGTTACTCCCTGAGACGCGAGCTCGAGGAGGAGCACGGTCTCTGTCAGCGTGCTGACTTCCGGGGAGTAAATGAGCCCTTGGCAGGAGTTCATGCGGTCTGGAGCTGTCACCTCGCATGGCCTGTCCATGAAGGACTTCATGGCCATGAGGGCGTCAGTCTGCTGACCAGATCGTGTCTCGATCAGCAGCGCTCCAGAGCAGATCGTGCGGGCGTTATGGACCTCTCCGCAGAGCGCCACCAGGCGGCGGCGCACCGCGAAGGGGTTGGCGTGTCGCACAGACCCGCCGTCCTTACGCTGGACCAACAGGAGTGCCGGTCCGTCAGGGGGAGGAGGTGTCCGGCGGGAGCCGGGCACCGGGACGGCCTGGTTCCTGAAAGAAACCAGGGGGAGACCCCTGAAGGGGGTCGGGTTCGGGGGGACGGAAGTCCGGCGACAGCCAGGCCCCTGGACGGGGCGGGCGGGGCCCCTGAAGGGGGCTGGGAGGGGGACCGTCCAGGGGGGCACGCGGACGCGCGCCGGAAGACCCCTGAGGGGGGTCGGGGGGGGGGGGGGGGTAGCCATCGTCGTGGCTCAGAGGAGGAGGAAGGATAGGTTCTAACTGATTACGTTAATTTGCCACACACGACAGAGCGTGTTGGCAACTGCAAGTTTAACTCAAAGACTGGAAGGGACCTAAACCGTGGAGGAGGCCTATTGCCAATCTAATGATTCTGCCTACTTAAAAATATCTAGAGTCTACCTATATAAGGGTCTAACGACCCTGCCACATGCACGTGGACAGGGTCCCGCACCCGGAAGCGGTGGAGGGCTGGAGCAGGCTGTCTAGAAGGCGTCCGTGGTCCGATGTCGATGAAAGGATGTCGCGAACGTGGCAGAGCCACAGACACCGGCACGCAGCCTGGCACTACAATGCCGATCTGAGTCGGCGTCGCATCGACAAATACGTGACGTTTGTGCAGATCATTCCACTCGGAAATGTCGGAAAATGACCACACGACACCTTCACGAATAAACGGGGCGACTGCACTACACGCACCGGAGTCCCCGTCCATCACTGCCGACACAACTTCGAGTGGCAACTTTAAACAAGGCCGTGCAAAATTTACAAACCCCGCCAGTCGCTGCCGAGAGACCAATGACCAGCTCAAGTTGCACTGCAACATCGCGTCGCGCAAGGGCTCCACCGTCTCACGTCTAACGCTCAATGAACAGCTCGCCAAGTTTAAGTCCACACCGAGATAACGTAATTTCGATGACGGAACAGTAATTAATCAAATCAAAATTAATATGGAGGCCAGACTCAGTGAAAAATTCTACGATGCCAGACAGGTCCTCAGGGCGGCGAGCGACAAACAGAAAATCATCCAAATAAGCAATGCCGCTTACACCCGAAAACCTGCCCTCTACAATCTTCACTGTCGCGCAGGCAAAGTGCTGCATTTCTGACGGAGCTACTGACAAGCCCATCGGCAGCCTGGTAAACGCATATGTCTGTTTATCGTACAAAACACCAAACTTCCTACTTGTACTCGGAGCCAAGGGAATATGATAAAAGCCGTCTCGTAAGTCTAATTTTATACCGTACCCAAATCCATCTGCTGAATAGCCTAACACACGCTCGAGTTTCGGCAAAACGCAAGACCGCCGCGGCATCCAGGGCGTCAGCAAAGACAGGTCATACACTAGACGCGCGACCGACGGCGACTTTGCCACTGCAAACAGACGGTAACAGCTGTCCGGCTCACCCAGCTCAAACACTCCACTTTTCACAAAGTCTGACACCGCCTCAGTCATCAACGCCGACCGCGGCGTCCTCAGCCACACGCGCGGCGCCGCGCTCGGCACGCGCACCTTCAGTCCTCGCGCCAAGACGCTGTTCACACGCGGATGGCCCTCGTAGACGGCCGGGTCCACTCGAACCCGCACCGGCGGCCTCACTCGAGCATCGCCGCCCACCGGAAGCCGACGCGCACCGACGAACGCGAGAGGCGACTCGGTGAACGCCGCCTCACCCGACGCGGCCCGCGCCGGCCGGCGGCGGCTCAGCGGCAGCGGGCACACCAGCCCCGCCGAGCAGCTCCGCCAGCACCCGGCAGGCAGCGCGCGGGTCGCCGGCCGCAGTCAGCGGCCACCCACCAAGGCCCGCCGCCAGCGCGGCCGGCTCCTCCTCCTCCTCCTCCTCCGATGACTCCTCGTCGGGTACGTCACCCAAACACGACATCCCAGCAGCGGACTGCACCGCCGCCGACGCCGCACCGAGCACGGCCGCGGCGCCGCGCCCCGGCTCGATGTCCGGAGCGCCTCCCCCGGGCGAGGGCAGAGCCGGGGGTGCTGCTGGTGGCAGGGGGCCGGAGTGGGGCTCAGAGACCGTTGCCCCCATGCCACTCGCAGTGCCGTCCTAATGCGGACCGCGCGACGCGGCCGCGCCCGCCGAGCGCGCCGGGGCGCGCAGGCCGGACGGCCTGGAGGGCCGCTGCCGCCACTCAGCGGCAGGCGCAACCGCCGGGCGGGGCCCGGGGGCCGGCCGCGGGACGGACGGGGTGAGGCGTATGCCCAGCCGGTCCATGTCGGCGCTACGGGCGTCGTTCACCGCCGCCGCCCAGCCCTCGTGTGCCACGATGAAAAAGAGGCGGACACGCCCCCAGTACCACAGCTGGTGCTGCGGGGCCGGGCCCGCCCCCTCGCTGATGATGACCAGGCCGCGCACCTCCTCCCTCTCCCGAGTACCGAAGTTGGACGACGCCGTCAGCTGCTCCCGGAGGTCGGCCAGCCAGAGCTGCTTCTGTCCAGGCGTCGGTCCGGACGGTGCGTCGACCACGACTACTTCTTCCTTTACCTCTGCTGTAGCCGCCGCCACCAGACCCGCCCCAGTGAGGCCGGCGATGACGGCCTCGACGATGTCGTCGATGTCCTGTTCGCCACGAACGGTGCCCGAACGTAGTGCCATGGCGTCTCCTCCACCGGTAGTCCCTTCGGAGTCCGGCGGCCACCCTCCTGCACTCACCGACTCAGGCTTGCCCTTTGTACTTGTTGCCGACCGTGGAGCCGGCCGACAGCGTGTATTGGCGGCAGGAACAGAGGCGCGACTGGCGCTACTTAGGCTATTCAGCAGATGGATTTGGGTGCGGTATAAAATTAGACTTACGAGACGGCTTTTATCATATTCCCTTGGCTCCGAGTACAAGTAGGAGGTTTGGTGTTTTGTACGATAAACAGATATATGCATTTACCAGGCTGCCGATGGGCTTGTCAGTAGCTCCGTCAGAAATGCAGAACTTTGCCTGCGCGACAGTGAAGATTGTAGAGGGCAGGTTTTCGGGTGTAAGCGGCATTGCTTATTTGGATGATTTTCTGTTTGTCGCTCGCCGCCCTGAGGACCTGTCTGGCATCGTAGAATTTTTCACTGAGTCTGGCCTCCATATTAATTTTGATTTGATTAATTACTGTTCCGTCATCGAAATTACGTTATCTCGGTGTGGACTTAAACTTGGCGAGCTGTCCATTGAGCGTTAGACGTGAGACGGTGGAGCCCTTGCGCGACGCGATGTTGCAGTGCAACTCGAGCTGGTCATTGGTCTCTCGGCAGCGACTGGCGGGGTTTGTAATTTTGCACGGCCTTGTTTAAAGTTGCCACTCGAAGTTGTGTCGGCAGTGATGGACGTCCGGTGCGTGTAGTGCAGTCGCCCCGTGTATTCGTGAAGGTGTCGTGTGGTCATTTTCCGGCATTTCCGAGTGGAATGATCTGCACAAACGTCACGTATTTGTCGATGCGACGCCGACTCAGATCGGCATTGTAGTGCCTGGCTGCGTGCCGGTGTCTGCGGCTCTGCCACGTGCGCTGCCTATTTATGTGGCAGAGTATCTGGCAGCTCTAACGGCGATTGTGAGTGTGGAGCGGGGGCTGTTCACGCTGTTTTGTGATAATGCCGGCGTTTATTATAATTTGCAAAAAGGCCGCTGTCCGCGCCCCTGGCTACTAGTCATGTGCCATGTTTTCAGTTCGTGCGCTTTTTCTGTTCGGTATATACCGTCGTGTGAGAATCCCGCAGATGCTCCCTCGCGGTCTCCCGCTCTGTAATCAGGGTCCGAACAGGAGCGGGTTTTTCCTGTTTCTGGGCCAATCAGCGGCCCAGGACATCGGATGATCGGCGCGGGAATTTGTGTTGCGTGCCTTTGTCAGGTTACTTGTGTGGTCAGTGTGTCAGTCGCGCCTCTGTTCCTGCCGCCAATACACGCTGTCGGCCGGCTCCACGGTCGGCAACAAGTAAAATAACAAGTATCTTTTAACTAAATAACAAGTACCTACTATAACATGCAAATCCACATTAGAAATGTTGCAAAGGCTTAAATACACGCATAACAAATTGGGGTAAATTTTTTCTCGTCATTTCAGCCGACCCCCCACTCAAAAATTATCGGCGACGCCCCTGGGTACAGGTGACAATTGACATAGTTTTTCTCAGTGTAAGGCAATGTCGGAACAATACAAACTGCAAGCTGACATCTTTCCTTTTTCGATATCCCAAAAGGTCGAAAACCTAAAAAAAAATGGGGGAAAAAATCGAAATCGTGTGGTTGCAAAACAAAGTGGCCCAAATCCAGGGAAAATTCGAAATTGGGGGTAGGTAAGGTCCGCTAAAAAAACGGTTTGCCCCCCCCCCAAAAAAAAAAAAACGGCCGGCTGGATCCGCCCTTGGCCATGCTTATAACGATTGGAACTCACAAGTACTTGATAACGAATTCACTGTCTGAGCTCAAATTACTCTGTCTACGAATCGTTGTTTATCACGAAGGCATATAATATATTTCATGCACTCTATCTTTTGGGAATATGTACCAAACTTCTATGAACAATCAACACAAATGTGTAAAAAGTGCATTGAAATCGGTAGTTTAGCTTGGCCCCGGGCGGAGACCTATTTAGTGTCAGCGATTTATTTCATTGACCAATCAGGGAAGTTGTCACGCTTTTGGGCGCAGTTACTTCATTTATGGCCCTATGACTTGTTTACAAATCAACATTAAAACCAGGGATAGTGATGGATCATACTGTTCGTCACCATATGTAAGAACATATTTTTTTAATAAAAAAAAAATCATTTTTGAAATATAAAAAGTTAATTTACTTTTAAATTGAGGCACGATCAATTTGATACCACACATGTGTCACAGAAAAATGCAGATAGATAAACCAAAAGGCGAATATTTCCCTTTAAGACGACCCATGGGTATTCAGACATTTATATTTTTGCTCGGCTTCAGACCCATGCGATCTGAAGCCAAGCAAAAATCATCATTGTAGTGACGCAGTGGCGGATCCAGGAGGGGGGGGGGGGTCACGGGGGTCATGACCCCCCCCCCCCCTTTGGCCCATGGGGCACCAACGCGCCGTGGGGGCACCACCGCGCCGTGGGGGCACCACCGGGCCGTGGGGGCACCACCGGGACTTGGGGGGCACCACCACGCCGGGGCAACAGGGGCACCCCCAATACAAATTTCTGGATCCACCCTACAGGGGCGGATCCAGAAAATCTTCAGGGGGTCCTCAATTGTAGTGGTGCCCATACCTATACCCAAATCGGAAAACTCGACGGATTTGGTCCACTATATTTTTTGAGGGTGTCCCTATTTCATTTTTTAAAGTGACGTTTGCTATAGGTATTTGCAATATCAGTCGTACCCTTTCTATCATTTAACCCTCGCCCAGGTAGGGGGGATGCCACTCCCTCGGGTTTTCTGCAATAACTCACGTAGTTTCTAAGTATTCTACATTTGTGTTTGCCACGTTCAGTGGTCTGGTCACGTCACATCTCCGCGGGCCTCAGGACATGATCAGAGTGTCCATGTGGGCAACGTCAAGCACTTAAACATACTTTTCAATATTGTATACGAGCTGTCCCTCTCTATCTCGTGTAGATTTCCATGCGTTGATTTCCACGGATAAAACCCGTTCGCCAAAGTAGTCCTACTGAACCTGCCGTCCGAGAAAAGTCAATAATTATGACCCGGGTGGACGGCACAGCATGTACATCATGTGCCATGACATCATATTCCATGTGCCGCACATGGAATATGACGTCAAGTTACGTCACAAAACTGACGTCACACATATGACGTCACAAAACTGACGTGACGTCACGAGGCTGACATAACGTCACGAGATTGACATGGCGTCATGAGGCTGATATGGCGTCATGAGGCTGACATAACGTCACGAGATTGACATGACGTCATGAGGCTGATATGGCGTGTTGTACGGAGAAACACACGTAATGAAAACAGTGTACAATATTAACCCGCGCTACAATATCAACCCGTGCCGTGTCGGTGCTCGGCGCCACCTTCGCCGTGACGAGGGGGAACGTTTCGAGTCCCCCCGCCCTCTAACTCGGCTCCTATGAAACGTAGACAAAAACCGAAGAAAAAAACGTTCGAAAGCTTGTCAAAATGAATTTTGAAACTGTTTCAGGCATTTTTTCATCAGATCAATATTGAGGTCACCAGAGGTCATCAACGGTCAGATTTTCAAGTTTTAGGACTTCGCTCCAGAAATCTCTAGATATCACAGGAAATATGATAGCTAGGAACAAACAAAGAAAATAAATGAAAAGCTCTTGAAAAATGCAATTGAAAAAGTGTCCTTAGATTTTAGCTCAGGTCAATGGTTTAGGCTCCAGAGCTCATCAAATGTCAAAAAGGCTATTTTTTAGCTAAACAGTTTTCACAGATATCTGTTTACCTAACAAAGATAGGGAAATAATGTTGACGCCACCGTATTTGTCTCGTCATGACGTTTCGTATCATATGCATGATGACCAGGTTAACCCTCGCCAGTGCAGGGGGGGGGGGGTGGATGCCACCCCTTCTCGTTTTTCTTTTCAGGAATAACTCGCGTAAATATCAACCGATTGCGATGAAACTTTCAGTACCCTACTTGTGAACAATTTGACACATATTCTGAAGATACAAATTTATGTTGTAGGTTACATGACCCGTGACCTTTGGCCTGTTTTTCAAGGTCATGTCAGGCACAACTGCCGTCCCGTAGTATTGATCCTTGTAACTTGTGCAGTTTCATAGTGTTTGTTGTTCAGAAGCATATGCACAGGTGTTTCCAGGTGACAGTTGTCGTTTACATTGAGATTGTGACCTCGATTGACCTTTTCAGAGGTGAACCGAGGTCACTGACCTCCGATGACCTCATATTACTTGTTTGGCTTCTGGCAGTTTCTAGGACATTTTGTGACGCTGATTGCAAATATGGGATCTATTTTACATAATCATATGTTTCACTGGGGTCATGCACCCCCACAGGTCAACCGAGGCCACTGACCTCAAATGCCTGACATGACCTTTTTGTAATTTGGCAGTTTTTAGGGCATTTTGTGACGCTGATTTCAAATTTGGCACCCATTTAGCATAATTGTATGCTCATTCGCGATTCTAGCTCGATTAAATTAAATGTATACGCATTTACAATTTGGTTGACTTTTGGGTCATTGACATGGCATTAGAGGTCACCTAATGACTTAGGACCTTAAAATCGGATGTCAATGGCTTCCTCTCGTGACAAGCAACACGCTCGTTTTTTAATCGAAGCTCTACTCAATTAGGGGCGAAACGCAAGGGGGTTGTACCCCCCCCCCCCCTGCACGGTCACGCACTGATCGGACGCTGTACAAGCGAGGGTTAAGTCAACTTATAAATTTGACCTGTCAAGGTCAAGTGGTGACCCAATTAGGTCATGTTGCACATTGGGAGACGTGCATCGACGAGACAAACACATTGGTGCCAGTTTCACTATCTATCTTGATTTTGTCGAGTTATTGGCAAAAAAGTGTCCGTGACCTCGGATGACCTAGTCTGACCCTGTTGGGGTCACTGAACAATTATTGCACATGGAACTTCAAGAATGGCCTATGATAACATGATCCAGAAGGAATTAGGCTGATATAATTCGTATCCTCAGAATAGGATTATTTCCCCTTGACTTATAATGGGGAGGTCACGAAATTAACCCGACCTTAGGTCACCGACATAATAGGTCATACATATAATTTTCTGGCTTGAATTTTCGTTTCGCGCGCCAAGAACCTAGAGACTTCTGAAAGAACTTCTGTACAATGAGATACCGAAAAACAAGTGCCGTAGAAATGGTGAAAATTAATTTCAAACCACCTGTGACTTCATGCAACAACATGTTCACCAATGCTGACAGCTGAAGTATTGTCTTTGCTAATGAGATAAAAATGCAGTATCGAAGACACAACGAAACGAAACTCATGCTATCATCGCCCTTCTATACGTTGTGCTGTAATCTGTGAATTTGACACTGTTCCTTGTCATTTCCTTCTCTGTTTCAACCTGTCTGTTGAGCAGCGCAGCGCCCAGCTGGCAGCAGCGCGGCCACAGACATGCCATTGCTCTCTATCCGCCTATACGCACTCATAACGACGGGCTCTGAAAAGCCATGGGTTTACTGTGGATGTTCCCGAATACAATCAATACAACAAACAAAAAATCCGAGACAAACCTATTGTAGGCACTATTGCCCTTATGCAATTCTGTAAGTACAAAATCGATCGGCCAAAAACTGTGGCTGTGGTACGACCGGAAACATTTTTGGAGGTGTGGTCACGTGACCTGGTCTGGTGACCTGACCTGAGATGACCCGATGTATTTTTTTGTTTACATAATGTACGCAACTGATGCCCGAACAACTGCGCCAAAAATGGCGGCGCTTTTTTTCCGCTATCCTCGAAAAACCTTAGGAGACGTCTAAACGCACCCCCCCCCCCCCCCCCCCCCGGCACGGCGCGGGTTAAATATCAGTCAATTTCGCCAGATAAAATGTCACCAAGACAAAATAACGCTAATCCAGTGCACTGTGTTGCTCAGCTGTGAGACTCAGCATGGCAGAGTTTAGAATCTTGACCTGAGGTCAAATATCTAAGTTGACCTAACCTAGTCACCATGAATATGATTCGAAGCGCCTTAAAGAGACAAACACGATGACAGCAACATTATTTCCTTATCATTTTCAGGTAAAAAGTAATTTGTGAAAACTCTTTTGCTAAAATAATATTTGTTTACATTTGATGAGCTCTGGCGCCTAAACTATTGATCTGAGCTCAAATCTGAGGACACGTGGCGATCCGTGTCGATTGAATTTTTCAAGAGATTTTCATTGCTTTCTTCCGTTTGTTCCTAGCTAGCATAGTTCCTGTGATATCTGGAGGTTTCTGGAGCGAGGTCCTTAAAATGGAAAATTTGACCTTTGATGACCTCTGATGAACTAATATTGACCTGCTAAAGACAATGCCGAAATAAATTCAAAATGCTTTTGAACAAGCTTTCGAACGATGCTTTCGGGTTTGGTCTACGTCCCATAGGAACCGAGTTCCAGGGGGGGGGGGGCGTCGAAACGCACTCCCCCCCCCCCTATGATCTCGAAAACGACGCAACGTAACGACAAGCAGAAAACGGCGTTAGATAGGCCGAGACAAGCTCTATCGAACGTATATCGATACTTTGTTTAGGTCAGGTCAATATTGAGGTCACCAGAGGTGATCAAAGGTCAGATTTTCCAGTTTTAGGACTTGCTCCAGAAATCCCCAGATATCACATGAACTATGATAGCTAGGAACAAACGGAAAAGTACTGGAAAGCTCTTGAAAAATGCAATCGACAGGGTGTCCTCATATTTTAGCTCAGGTCAATAGGTTAGGCTCCAGAGGTCATCAAATGTCAAAAATGATATTTTTTGGCAAAACTGTTTTTCGCAAATAACTTTTTACCTAACAAAGATAAAGCATTACGTTCGACGCCATATGTTTGTCTCGTCAAGGCGCTTTGAATCATATTAATGCTGACTAGGTTAGGTCAACTGATAAATTTGATCTCAGGTCAAGGTCAAGTGGTGACCCAATTTGGTCATGTTGCATATTGGGAGACGTGTCTCGACGGGACAAACACATTGGTACCGTTTTCACTTCTTCTATTTTCATTATGTCGATAGTTATTGACAAAACAGTGTTGGCGGTCACGAAATTGACTTGACCATAGGTCACCGATATAAAAAAAAATCCGAGATGAACAAATTGTAGATATCAAATCCTGCAATATTGAAACCGATCGGCCGAAAACTGTGGCTGCGGTACTACCGCAAACATTTTGGAGGTGGGGTCATCACGTGACCTGGTCTGGTAACCTGACCTGAGATGACCCGATATCAAGAATTTGATATAATGTGGATAGTTTATTTCCGAACAGGTTTGCAAAAAACGGCGGCGCGCAGCGCCGCCATTTTTGCGCTATCCGCGAAAAACCGGAGGGGTGGGGGGGGGGGGGGGGGATTTCGGCCCCCGTCCAGGGCGCTTGTTAAAGCTAACTTTCCTTAGTAAAAGTTGCTGAGATTTTCTTCTATATCAGGAAATGTGTCAATCTTGCGCCGATTTCAGGCGGTTTGGAGGGGGGGGGGGGCAATTGTCCATTTTGCCCAACTGATATCCGCCACTGGATCTTTGTATTTTGCAAAAGATGCGGGACTCTGGTGAAAATTGGGCAAATTTAGCCATTTCCTGTGGATTTATATGCATTTCCATGTTTCACAAATGTTTTAAAAAAAATGGGAGGTCACAAAATATACTTCACCTTAGGTCACCGATATAAAAATCATCCGAAATAGCAGAATTGTAGGTGTTTGTGACCTGATTAATCCTGTGAGTATCTAACTGATCGGTCAAACAATGTGCTGCGGCACGACCTCGCATTTTTTGGAGGTGAGATCACTAGACTTGACTTAGTGACGTGACCTGAGGAGACCCGAGGTAAACAAATTAACAGGAGTTTGGCAATTGATAGGCAAGCAGTTGTATCAAAAATGGCGGCGCGAAATGGCGTCGTTTTCCACTATTTCCAAAAAAAATAAGGGGGATGTCATCCGCCCCCACTGGCGGATCCAGGGGGCTGACATCAGGGACAAATGCCCCCCCCCCACACACACACACACACACACACACACAAGAATATGGGGGGGATGCAATGCAAGTACCCCCCCCCCCCCCCCTGCGCGTTCAATCACGCTGCGAGTGATTGAATTTGAAGTTTGTATGTATCCCTTGCTTTCAATGATAGACAAAACAGGGCACCTGATGCAATTCATGCAGCCCCGGTGACACGCGCCCCGCTGGGAGGGGGGGGGGGGCAGAATCTGCCCCCTCCCGGATTTTCTCAATAACTTTAAAACTGTGATAGATATCAACGTGAAACTTGCAGTGCCTTATACTGCATCAACTCTACGTCTTCATACTAAATTTCAAAGAAATGTATGTAGTATTTTGGGAGATAATAACGTTTTAATGACGTCATGTCATGCCATTTTTGGTGGAAAAACAATCAATGTTTGAAAAATCGTAAAAATAGAGTTTCAAAGCAAATTGCAAATACAAAAACGTCAAAAGAAAGGAAATTACATTTTCTTCCAAATGGATGTCTCGGATGTGATTTTTATGGCTTTTGACCCAAAAAAAAGTATTTTTTCTCGTAAAGATGTCCACAAAATATTTTTTTTTTGTGAATTCGAAAAGTGAATTTCTTAAGCTCGAATACTAAAATAAGGTGACCGCCCAAATCCGCTGAGGAAAACAATGGGGGGGGGGGGTACCTTTCTGCCACAAAAAGGTGCCCCAAAAATGGGGGTATCTTTTTGTCCCCCCAGTGGTTTTCCCTTAAAATAGGCCCTGGAAAGTTGGCGGCTGGCGACGCCCTTGTCCGCAGCCCTGCTTGTGAGTTGACATTGAGTCGATAATAAGCAAATCTTAAGACGCGAACTTTCGCTCCATCTTGTTACGGAAACGTTATTATTAGTCGTGGGGCGAACTGTTGTTTGTGAGTGATTGTGAGCGTCACACACTCTGACTCAAAAAGCGTCCGACTCAACACCAACTCAACTTAACTCTCCACATTATTGCGGCCGACTCAACTCTGACTTGACCTGACTCGAGTCACTTTGAGTCCATTTTGACTGGCAGACTAACTCGAGCACAGTCCTGGGTAGCAGATTTTGTGGCTTATCATTTCATCATCAGTCTGGTAATATTGTGTCGGCGCCATATGGCACAGGCCGTGACGCTATCCCAGTGGAAAACCCGTGCGATAAAAATTAGTCGTGTAAACAAAGCCACTGCATACGCAATATGTCCAGCGCAGCGCTCATGGCAAATCCCACGAGGGGCCGTATTTATGTTTCCGACTGTTTAGGATAGTTCGAATATTCGGGCAGTCCCCGAATATCTTACGATGATCGGTTTTCTAAGCCGTTCTAATGGATACGGTTGACGCTTCCTATCTAATGCAATAATGGTGTGTTGTAGATAACTATGAGACATTCGGTGTTGCTTTATTTCGTAAGGTTGATCTAAGACCTCACAGGCATTTTGCTTGAGTGTTATGATTTCGCTGTTTTAATGTTAACTTTCAGTTGGGAGGAGTTATGTAAGCAGTATGTACCTCGCATGACTTTATTTATTTATTTATTTATTTAACATCATCGCCGACGGGGTGAACCATTTATGAGCGAAGTCACACAGATAAAACCACACGCATTCACATACTTAAAAGATCACATTACATCCCTCACCCATAACCATCTATACCTATAATAATAAAACACCTCACCTAAAAGATCCTCTATAATACAAAAGCAATGGTTAAAAGCTGTTGAATGACACAAATGGATTTAAAATATAAGAATAAAATACGAAATAATAAATATGTGATGAAATAGTGCAGATAAAATAGCAAAAATGAAGACAAAGGTAACAATGAAAACGAATATAAAATTAAATAGAAATACAAAGTAGCAATAGTTACACACAGCAATACCTATCACATTTCGACACCGGTGACAAATAAAACGTACATAACGCGTATAGTCTACCTACTTACAATGAAGAGACATATGACCTTACTTTGCTACGAAATGATGAGCGAGTGTCTGAGAACAGGTCCACTGTGGAACATTTATCTACGAGCCTATTAGCCAGTCTGGGCAGTCTCACAAAAATGTCTTCTCTCCAGGGGCGCAACCACGTCCACAAAAGTGGTACGAACGAATTGCCGTTGGGGGCGTCATCGCTCAAGGGGGGCATCATCGCCAAAAAAACTCGCAATATCACAAATGTGTCATTTTTGTAGATGTAGTGTATGCCTGTAATCCTGTAATCTACTGTAGTACTGAAAAATAATGTGTCCATCCCCATAATCAATATGAGACCACTGGTGGATCTAGCCTCTCTCCATGGGGAGGAGAGGGGGCATCTCTTTGTGGCAAAAAAGTACCCCCCATTTTTCCCTCCTCAGATTTGGGCCGGTCACCTTATTTTGGTATTCGAGCTTAAGAAATTCACTTTTTTCGGAGAGCAAAAAGACACAAAAATGCGATATTCCGTAGTATATACACATAGAAGTAATAATAACGTTTATCTCATACCAACTCGCAGGGGCGTCGCCGATACATTTTTAGTGAGGGGTCGGCTGAAATGAAAAAATAAGCCTCATTTTTTATGCTTGTATTTAAGCCTTTGGAACATTTTTAATGTGGATTTGTATATTATAGTTAGTAGGTACTTGTTATTTAGCGCCGCCAAGCAGCGCGATTTTGTATGGGTTTGCTTGATAAACCCCAGAAATATAGGCGGTGGGCCATGTAGAGGATAACAATGTGCAAATGTTAATCATTAAATTCAGTGTTACGACGAACCGAAGACGATGACCATGGCTTCGTTATGACGATGTCCACCGGTGTGACGCCGCGAAGTGGTGTGACAAGTTTAATTTTAGGTTGTGGAAAACGAAATTTTCATATTGGAACCAGACCTTGATTAGAGTCAAGCCTCAGGTAACCCCTTTTCCTGGTTGCACATCTCGGTATGATGAAAAATATTTAAATGAAGGTAGTTTTTAATATACCTACATTAGTCTCGGATAGTAAATCACGATGACCGGTGGCAGTCAGCGCTCAATAGTACATATGATAATAATAACTGTATAAATATGCATGGGCGTCGGCGGCAGGGGGACGGGGGGGGGGGGGCGCTTCCACACCAGTTCAAAAATCAGGGGGGACGCCCCCCCCCCAAGAAAGCAGACTTGCTTGATTTTGTTTTGCTGAATTCGTTCCAAAGGATATGAAGCTTAATTTACTCTTAGATCAAATTGCATGTAATTTTTAACCATATATCGTTGAGTCCTTTCTTTGTACTTAAAGATGAAGGTATACTTAATAACTTTGTAGAAAATAAAATTATGATATATATGTCCCTGTGGATCTGGAGGAACCTGGTGGGAGTTGGTTTGGGGAGATGGTCCTGGCCTGGTCCCCACTATTAGCTCTTCGGTCAAGCAAGTTGGGCACCGCTGGAGCAACTTCCGGGTGCCGGTGTCCGCGTCCTTGCGTTCGCGTCGCCTTTTCGGAACTCGGCAGACTGGCTAGCTGAACATGTAGCCCGCTTGAAAGCTAATATTTTATGAAGGGATTGGGCCCTGTGGCCAGCAATTGCTGCCAAGGAGAGAGAGCCTCTGACAGACACTTAAAGGGATATTGCCACCTCGCAGGCCAACATGGAGTTTTTGGTGTGTATCGGTAGATTAAGCGTGTCCGATTTCACCTGCAAAATTTGGTTCCCGAAACTCCATCCATTAGATCAAAAAATACATTTCGACCACACATGATTGGCACACATTTGTAAAATTGGAGTCGCCTCATCACCATTTAGTCACTTATTTGCGGACTATGATTTGCTTTTTAATATTGCAAACTCATTATCACCATTCCGTCAGTGCACTTTAAAATTTAATTGCGTATACAGTTAATTATATTTTCAACAACCATAGCCTCCTTCATAATAAAACATGAATAAAACAGCAAGAATGGCTATGGCTCGACTTTGGGGCCGTAGGAGATTTGTGACCAATACCTTATAACACAGATATACTTCTTTTTTTTACATGAAAATACGGTAAGAATTTCCATGTTTCCATGCTGTCATGTCGGTGAGCCAGGTGAGACAACGACAATTATGGCGCTGTTTGTACCAGTAACGACGCGATTCAAGTACGTTTACAGGTGTTGACCAAGGGTTGACTGCTTCTAGGTGACGCGGTATCGTGTGGCTGGATATTGATATTGAGCCAAAAAACATTGAGAAGGCTGTCGGAAAGTATCAGTGTAAGCCTAATAATAAATTGAAGTGGGTGGAGCATAGTAGCCAAATTCAGTGAGTTGGGGGAGGGGAGGGGATGACAAAATTATGGCATGTTGCCAGATGTGATATCATGGAATGGGAGGTGTCCAGCTTTGAGCTGGACACCTCCCATTCCATATCACATCTGGCAAATGCCATAATTTTGTCATCCCCCTCCCCTTCCCCAACTCACTGAATTTGGCCACTATGCTCCACCCACTTCAATTTACTAACTGACACTTTCCGACAGCCTTCTTAACAGTTTTTCCATGTCAATGTTAAGGTTTTTTGGCTCAATATCAATATCCAGCCACACGATACCGCGTCACCTAGAAGCAGTCAACTAAGGCCTTGGTCAACACCTGTAAACGTACTTGAATCGCATCGTTACTGGTACAAACAGCGCCATAATTGTCGCTGTCTCACCTGGCTCACCGACCTGACAGCGACGCGGATGAGGCTAGTCATGGGGCAGCCGCGATGCCGCCGTGTTTTCTTCAGCTGTAAATCTTGGCTTGGGGAACGCTGTCACTAAATCAAAACACACTATTTTTGACAGTGTATGCATGATGTTTTACGCTGATATTCTAATGCTGATCCAAATTGAAGATGACTGAGATCCTGTCATGTTTTTTGCGTCCTTCATACCTTTAGTTTTAGTTGCGCCCTTCATAGAACTCACGGACCACGGTACGGCGGTACACAATCAACTGACACCGACGTGCGTTGGCGCGTCGAAACATTTGTTCACCTCTGGACGTATTATTAAATGCATTTGTGTATTATTCTGACAACTACACGGCTCAACTGAGTGTGTTGTGGAATGATCAACAGCGTGCAGAACCGAGCCACAACAACCAGGGCTCGACCGCACCCAAACTGTAACCATTCACCCACGAAGAACCCTGCAGATTCCACGAAAGCCTCATCAACTGACGTGTCTATTTATTGCTTACAAAACACGAAAACTTGGTAACTGCACAGCACTATAACGCAACATTTAGATATAACAAAACAGCAATAAAATATTCAGGCGAACCAGCTGTATGATATTGTCTGAGGTCTTCACCATGGCGCGCGACGCGAGCTTTGGAATGCATAGATCCCGGCGAGGGAGAGGGCGAGGCGAGGGGCCGTGTCACACACCAACAACAGCAGGCCACCGCCGTTTTGCAGGCACCACAACGCCCCCCGCCCGGACCGCAATGGAATACCTCACGTTCTTCCGCAGACCACAGCATCATACGCAATAATGTATCATCAGTATAGCGAGCCGCACGAACTAGACAAACTCAACGACCGTTCATCGGACCCTGGTGATTGGCAGCAGCTGGCAGCCAATGGCGAGCGGCGCCGCAGTCACGTGATCGGCACGTCACGGGTCGTTAGCCAATCATCGTTTGTCCTTGACTAGCAATGACTGGCGAACCTGACAAGAAAGGGAATGTGTTATCATCTGTTGCATGAAATAGTCACTCACCGAAAACAGGTTATCGTGATGATACAAACATGAATTAAAAAAAAATATAACAAAATCATCGCAGAACCATACCTCGTTCCACTCCAAGTTTGCGGCCGAAGCGCTTTCATAATAACAGCACGCGAAACAAATATAACGAGGAATTTTAGGTTCAATTGCAAAATGCAAATGCAATGCAAATTGCTGAAAGCATTTCGGCCGCAAACTTGGCGTGGAACGAGGTTATAGTTCTGATATGTTTTTTTCTTTATGTTTGTATAATCATGAAAGCAAACAACGCAGAACATAGAAAATATAAAGGCATGATTTAGTTTGTCCGTACTTCCTACTAAAAATATAAATATTGACCCGACATTACCCAGCATGACCCCAGCCACCAGCCTGGCCTGGCCTGACCTGACCCATCAATGACCTGACTTGACCTGACCTGATCCGACAACCCACCTGAGCTGACCTGCACCCACCACCGACCCTCCCTGACCTCTGACTGACCTGCAGTGAGGTGCACGTCAGCCAGGACCGGGGCGTGGCCATGTCGGTAGCGTCCTCCCACCGGTCGACAGAGGGCGTGTAGCGCTCCACACTCTTGTGGTACATGTCCCACCCCTCCTCCCCGCCCAGCACGTATATGTGGTCATTCATGACGGCAGCGCCTGTCGGAGAAATGGTGACACATGTGGCACACAACCCGGAGACACATGTCATAGTGGCATACGACATGACAACACATGGCAGTGAGGTGACATAGGCGCATGACATTAGGGCTGAAAGTGACACAACATGACAAGATTATACTGGCACCCCCCCCCCCCCCCCCTCCATTCTGGCCCCGCAAGCCATTGAACAAAGCGCCTCTCGGTGTAGCGCATGGTTGGATTCAGCTATGGTGAACACTGGGAAACCCTGGCTCGGTGTGACACAGCAAGGAGAGCTTAGATTGATACCTCTGAGAAAACCACATCGAGAAGAGTTGGCAGGGAGCGGGACTCACCGGGCCGGTAGCGTCGAGCTCGCATAGGAGAGCAGGGGTTCCACTGGTTCTTGTGGATGTCGTAACACTCGACCTTGTTGGTGTTCTCAGTGGCGCCGTGCCAGCCGCCTGTAACACGCAGAACACGGGACATGTAACACACAGAACACGGGACATGTAACACAGATAACACGGGACATGTAACACACAGAACACGGGACATGTAACACACAGAACACGGGACATGTAACACACAGAACACGGGACATGTAACACACAGAACACGGGACATATAACACACAGAACACGGGACATGTAACACATAGAACACGGGACATGTAACACACAGAACACGGGACATGTAACACACAGAACACGGGACATGTAACACACAGAACACAGACATGTAACACACAGAACACGGGACATATAACACACAGAACACGGGACATGTAACACACAGAACACGGGGCATGTAACACATAGAACACGGGACATGTAACACACATAACACGGGACATTTAACACACAGAACACGGGACATGTAACACACAGAACACGGGACATGTAACACACAGAACACGGGACATGTAACACATAGAACACGGGACATGTAACACACAGAACACGGGACATATAACACACAGAACACGGGACATGTAACACATAGAACACGGGACATGTAACACACAGAACACGGGACATATAACACACAGAACACGGGACATGTAACACATAGAACACGGGACATGTAACACACAGAACACGGGACATGTAACACATAGAACACGGGACATGTAACACACAGAACACGGGACATGTAACACACAGAACACGGGACAGATAACACACAGAACACGGGACATGCAACACACAGAACACGGGACATGTAACACACAGAACACGGGACATGTAACACACAGAACACGGGACATGTAACACACAGAACACGGGACATGTAACACACAGAACACGGGGCGTATAACACACAGAACAATGACCAAAGCATACAACTACCAAACACGGAATAGACTGAATATATTCAACGCTTAACACACCGACTTTGGACACATGACCTGCATATTCGTATTACCCTGAAACACAACATGGTTGGCGCTGGTCGACTTCCAGGAGACAGCATTGGTCATACGGGCACATCAGACGGGCTTCAGAGAACTGCCCCTCATCATGTAACTAACATGAATTGAAATGTGTCAGACATCCCTGGAGTCTAGCGTCTGCGCTGACAACGGTTGCCTTTCAATTAAAGAACTACACCGTCCGTCATACATGGGTCTGTCTTAAAGGGAGTGTGTCTACTCATATCGCTTATTTGGGGTTATTGACACTGGTTTATAGAATATCATTTTCTGAATCGAAACATACAGGCCTTCCATTTTTCCAGATTCACACTAGTTGACCCCAGGAACTCAGGAATTCCAAAGACCCCAGGAACTGGCTGGTAGGAAACAAGTATCAGGTAGACTCCAGAAGGCTTACCAGCACTAGAAGCATTGCTAATATCGAAACATCGATACAAATTTGCTAGCATATCGTTAGCGCCGGCCAATAGTACACATATTTTCGAATGTGTATATCTCAGTGAGTGACAGACTGACAGAGTGAGTGTGACTCAGTGACAGAGTGAGTGTGACTCAGTGACAGAGTGAGTGTGACTCAGTGACAGAGTGAGTGTGACTCAGTGAGTATATCAGTGAGTGACAGACTGACAGAGTGAGTGTGACTCAGTGACAGAGTGAGTGTGACTCAGTGACAGAGTGAGTGTGACTCAGTGAGTATCTCAGTGAGTGACAGACTGACAGAGTGAGTGTGATTCAGTGAGTATCTCAGTGAGTGACAGACTGACAGAGTGAGTGTGACTCAGTGAGTATCTCAGTGAGTGACAGACTGACAGAGTGAGTGTGACTCAGTGAGTATCTCAGTGAGTGACAGACTGACAGAGTGAGTGTGACTCAGTGAGTATCTCAGTGAGTGACAGACTGACAGAGTGAGTGTGACTCAGTGAGTATCTCAGTGAGTGACAGACTGACAGAGTGAGTGTGACTCAGTGAGTATCTCAGTGAGTGACAGACTGACAGAGTGAGTGTGACTCAGTGAGTGAGTGTGACTCAGTGAGTATCTCAGTGAGTGACAGACTGACAGAGTGAGTGAGTGTGACTCAGTGAGTATCTCAGTGAGTGACAGACTGACAAGAGTGAGTGTGACTCAGTGAGTGAGTGTGACTCAGTGAGTGACAGACTGACAGAGTGAGTGTGACTCAGTGAGTATCTCAGTGAGTGACAGACTGACAGAGTGAGTGTGACTCAGTGAGTATCTCAGTGAGTGACAGACTGACAGAGTGAGTGTGACTCAGTGAGTATCTCAGTGAGTGACAGACTGACAGAGTGAGTGTGACTCAGTGAGTATCTCAGTGAGTGACAGACTGACAGAGTGAGTGTGACTCAGTGAGTATCTCAGTGAGTGACAGACAGACAGAGTGAGTGTGACTCAGTGAGTATCTCAGTGAGTGACAGACTGACAGAGTGAGTGTGACTCAGTGAGTATCTCAGTGAGTGACAGACTGACAGAGTGAGTGTGACTCAGTGAGTATCTCAGTGAGTGACAGACTGACAAGAGTGAGTGTGACTCAGTGAGTGAGTGTGACTCAGTGAGTATCTCAATGAGTGACAGACTGACAGAGTGAGTGTGACTCAGTGAGTGAGTGTGACTCAGTGAGTATCTCAGTGAGTGACAGACTGACAGAGTGAGTGTGACTCAGTGAGTGAGTGTGACTCAGTGAGTATCTCAGTGAGTGACAGACTGACAGAGTGAGTGTGACTCAGTGAGTATCTCAGTGAGTGACAGACTGGCAAAGTGAGTGTGACTCAGTGAGTATCTCAGTGAGTGACAGACTGACAGAGTGAGTGTGACTCAGTGAGTATCTCAGTGAGTGACAGACTGACAGAGTGAGTGAGTGTGACTCAGTGAGTATCTCAGTGAGTGACAGACTGACAGAGTGAGTGTGACTCAGTGAGTATCTCAGTGAGTGACAGACTGACAAGAGTGAGTGTGACTCAGTGAGTATCTCAGTGAGTGACAGACTGACAGAGTGAGTGTGACTCAGTGAGTATCTCAGTGAGTGACAGACTGACAGAGTGAGTGTGACTCAGTGAGTATCTCAGTGAGTGACAGACTGACAGAGTGAGTGTGACTCAGTGAGTATCTCAGTGAGTGACAGACTGACAGAGTTAGTGTGACTCAGTGAGTATCTCAGTGAGTGACAGACTGACAGAGTGAGTGTGACTCAGTGAGTATCTCAGTGAGTGACAGACTGACAGAGTGAGTGTGACTCAGTGAGTATCTCAGTGAGTGACAGACTGACAGAGTGAGTGTGACTCAGTGAGTATCTCAGTGAGTGACAGACTGACAGAGTGAGTGAGTGTGACTCAGTGAGTATCTCAGTGAGTGACAGACTGACAGAGTGAGTGTGACTCAGTGAGTATCTCAGTGAGTGACAGACTGACAAGAGTGAGTGTGACTCAGTGAGTATCTCAGTGAGTGACAGACTGACAGAGTGAGTGTGACTCAGTGAGTATCTCAGTGAGTGACAGACTGACAGAGTGAGTGTGACTCAGTGAGTATCTCAGTGAGTGACAGACTGACAGAGTGAGTGAGTGTGACTCAGTGAGTATCTCAGTGAGTGACAGACTGACAGAGTGAGTGTGACTCAGTGAGTATCTCAGTGAGTGACAGACTGACAAGAGTGAGTGTGACTCAGTGAGTATCACAGTGAGTGACAGACTGACAGAGTGAGTGTGACTCAGTGAGTATCTCAGTGAGTGACAGACTGACAGAGTGAGTGAGTGTGACTCAGTGAGTACATCAGTGAGTGACAGACTGACAGAGTGAGTGTGACTCAGTGAGTATCTCAGTGAGTGACAGACTGACAGAGTGAGTGTGACTCAGTGAGTATCTCAGTGAGTGACAGACTGACAGAGTGAGTGTGACTCAGTGAGTATCTCAGTGAGTGACAGACTGACAGAGTGAGTGTGACTCAGTGAGTATCTCAGTGAGTGACAGACTGACAGAGTGAGTGTGACTCAGTGAGTATCTCAGTGAGTGACAGACTGACAGAGTGAGTGAGTGTGACTCAGTGAGTATCTCAGTGAGTGACAGACTGACAGAGTGAGTGTGACTCAGTGAGTATCTCAGTGAGTGACAGACTGACAAGAGTGAGTGTGACTCAGTGAGTATCTCAGTGAGTGACAGACTGACAGAGTGAGTGTGACTCAGTGAGTATCTCAGTGAGTGACAGACTGACAGAGTGAGTGTGACTCAGTGAGTATCTCAGTGAGTGACAGACTGACAGAGTGAGTGAGTGTGACTCAGTGAGTATCTCAGTGAGTGACAGACTGACAGAGTGAGTGTGACTCAGTGAGTATCTCAGTGAGTGACAGACTGACAGAGTGAGTGTGACTCAGTGAGTATCTCAGTGAGTGACAGACTGACAGAGTGAGTGTGACTCAGTGAGTATCTCAGTGAGTGACAGATTGACAGAGTGAGTGTGACTCAGTGAGTATCTCAGTGAGTGACAGACTGACATAGTGAGTGTGACTCAGTGAGTATCTCAGTGAGTGACAGACTGACAGAGTGAGTGTGACTCAGTGAGTATCTCAGTGAGTGACAGACTGACAGAGTGAGTGTGACTCAGTGAGTATCTCAGTGAGTGACAGACTGACAAGAGTGAGTGTGACTCAGTGAGTATCTCAGTGAGTGACAGACTGACAGAGTGAGTGTGACTCAGTGAGTATCTCAGTGAGTGACAGACTGACAGAGTGAGTGAGTGTGACTCAGTGAGTATCTCAGTGAGTGACAGACTGACAGAGTGAGTGTGACTCAGTGAGTATCTCAGTGAGTGACAGACTGACAGAGTGAGTGTGACTCAGTGAGTATCTCAGTGAGTGACAGACTGACAGAGTGAGTGTGACTCAGTGAGTATCTCAGTGAGTGACAGACTGACAGAGTGAGTGTGACTCAGTGAGTATCTCAGTGAGTGACAGACTGACAGAGTGAGTGTGACTCAGTGAGTATCTCAGTGAGTGACAGACTGACAGAGTGAGTGTGACTCAGTGAGTATCTCAGTGAGTGACAGACTGACAGAGTGAGTGAGTGTGACTCAGTGAGTATCTCAGTGAGTGACAGACTGACAGAGTGAGTGTGACTCAGTGAGTGACAGACTGACAGAGTGAGTGAGTGTGACTCAGTGAGTATCTCAGTGAGTGACAGACTGACAGAGTGAGTGTGACTCAGTGAGTATCTCAGTGAGTGACAGACTGACAGAGTGAGTGAGTGTGACTCAGTGAGTATCTCAGTGAGTGACAGACTGACAGAGTGAGTGTGACTCAGTGAGTATGTCAGTGAGTGACAGACTGACAGAGTGAGTGAGTGTGACTCAGTGAGTATCTCAGTGAGTGACAGACTGACAGAGTGAGTGTGACTCAGTGAGTATCTCAGTGAGTGACAGACTGACAGAGTGAGTGTGACTCAGTGAGTATCTCAGTGAGTGACAGACTGACAGAGTGAGTGTGACTCAGTGAGTATCTCAGTGAGTGACAGACTGACAGAGTGAGTGTGACTCAGTGAGTATCTCAGTGAGTGACAGACTGACAGAGTGAGTGTGACAGAGTGAGTGTGACTCAGTGAGTATCTCAGTGAGTGACAGACTGACAAGAGTGAGTGTGACTCAGTGAGTGAGTGTGACTCAGTGAGTATCTCAGTGAGTGACAGACAGACAGAGTGAGTGTGACTCAGTGAGTGAGTGTGACTCAGTGAGTATCTCAGTGAGTGACAGACTGACAAGAGTGAGTGTGACTCAGTGAGTGAGTGTGACTCAGTGAGTATCTCAGTGAGTGACAGACTGACAGAGTGAGTGTGACTCAGTGAGTATCTCAGTGAGTGACAGACTGACAGAGTGAGTGTGACTCAATGAGTATCTCAGTGAGTGACAGACTGACAGAGTGAGTGTGACTCAGTGAGTATCTCAGTGAGTGACAGACTGACAGAGTGAGTGTGACTCAGTGAGTATCTCAGTGAGTGACAGACTGACAGTGAGTGTGACTCAGTGAGTATCTCAGTGAGTGACAGACTGACAGAGTGAGTGTGACTCAGTGAGTATCTCAGTGAGTGACAGACTGACAGAGTGAGTGTGACTCAGTGAGTATGTCAGTGAGTGACAGACTGACAGAGTGAGTGTGACTCAGTGAGTATCTCAGTGAGTGACAGACTGACAGAGTGAGTGTGACTCAGTGAGTGTGACTCAGTGAGTATCTCAGTGAGTGACAGACTGACAGAGTGAGTGTGACTCAGTGAGTATCTCAGTGAGTGACAGACTGACATAGTGAGTGTGACTCAGTGAGTGACAGACTGACAGAGTGAGTGACAGACTGACAGAGTGAGTGACAGACTGACAGAGTGAGTGTGACTCAGTGAGTATGTCAGTGAGTGACAGACTGACAAGAGTGAGTGTGACTCAGTGAGTATCTCAGTGAGTGACAGACTGACAGAGTGAGTGTGACTCAGTGAGTATCTCAGTGAGTGACAGACTGACAGAGTGAGTGTGACTCAGTGAGTATCTCAGTGAGTGACAGACTGACAGAGTGAGTGTGACTCAGTGAGTATCTCAGTGAGTGACAGACTGACAGAGTGAGTGTGACTCAGTGAGTATCTCAGTGAGTGACAGACTGACAGAGTGAGTGTGACTCAGTGAGTATCTCAGTGAGTGACAGACTGACAGAGTGAGTGTGACTCAGTGAGTATCTCAGTGAGTGACAGACTGACAGAGTGAGTGTGACTCAGTGAGTATCTCAGTGAGTGACAGACTGACAGAGTGAGTGTGACTCAGTGAGTATCTCAGTGAGTGACAGACTGACAGAGTGAGTGTGACTCAGTGAGTATCTCAGTGAGTGACAGACTGACAGAGTGAGTGTGACTCAGTGAGTATCTCAGTGAGTGACAGACTGACAGAGTGAGTGTGACTCAGTGAGTGACAGACTGACAGAGTGAGTGACAGACTGACAGAGTGAGTGTGACTCAGTGAGTATGTCAGTGAGTGACAGACTAACAAGAGTGAGTGTGACTCAGTGAGTATCTCAGTGAGTGACAGACTGACAGAGTGAGTGTGACTCAGTGAGTATCTCAGTGAGTGACAGACTGACAGAGTGAGTGTGACTCAGTGAGTATCTCAGTGAGTGACAGACTGACAGAGTGAGTGTGACTCAGTGAGTATCTCAGTGAGTGACAGACTGACAGAGTGAGTGTGACTCAGTGAGTGACAGACTGACAGAGTGAGTGACAGACTGACAGAGTGAGTGTGACTCAGTGAGTATCTCAGTGAGTGACAGACAGACAGAGTGAGTGTGACTCAGTGAGTATCTCAGTGAGTGACAGACTGACAGAGTGAGTGTGCCTCAGTGAGTATCTCAGTGAGTGACAGACTGACAGAGTGAGTGTGACTCAGTGAGTATCTCAGTGAGTGACAGACTGACAGAGTGAGTGTGACTCAGTGAGTATCTCAGTGAGTGACAGACTGACAGAGTGAGTGTGACTCAGTGAGTATCTCAGTGAGTGACAGACTGACAGAGTGAGTGTGACTCAGTGAGTATCTCAGTGAGTGACAGACTGACAGAGTGAGTGTGACTCAGTGAGTATCTCAGTGAGTGACAGACTGACAGAGTGAGTGTGACTCAGTGAGTATCTCAGTGAGTGACAGACTGACAGAGTGAGTGTGACTCAGTGAGTATCTCAGTGAGTGACAGACTGACAGAGTGAGTGTGACTCAGTGAGTATCTCAGTGAGTGACAGACTGACAGAGTGAGTGTGACTCAGTGAGTGAGTGTGACTCAGTGAGTATCTCAGTGAGTGACAGACTGACAGAGTGAGTGTGACTCAGTGAGTATCTCAGTGAGTGACAGACTGACAGAGTGAGTGTGACTCAGTGAGTATCTCAGTGAGTGACAGACTGACAGAGTGAGTGTGACTCAGTGAGTATCTCAGTGAGTGACAGACTGACAGAGTGAGTGTGACTCAGTGAGTATCTCAGTGAGTGACAGACTGACAGAGTGAGTGTGACTCAGTGAGTATCTCAGTGAGTGACAGACTGACAGAGTGAGTGTGACTCAGTGAGTGAGTGTGACTCAGTGAGTATCTCAGTGAGTGACAGACTGACAGAGTGAGTGTGACTCAGTGAGTATCTCAGTGAGTGACAGACTGACAGAGTGAGTGAGTGTGACTCAGTGAGTATCTCAGTGAGTGACAGACTGACAGAGTGAGTGTGACTCAATGAGTATCTCAGTGAGTGACAGACTGACAGAGTGAGTGTGACTCAGTGAGTATCTCAGTGAGTGACAGACTGACAGAGTGAGTGTGACTCAGTGAGTGAGTGTGACTCAGTGAGTATCTCAGTGAGTGACAGACTGACAGAGTGAGTGTGACTCAGTGAGTATCTCAGTGAGTGACAGACTGACAGAGTGAGTGTGACTCAGTGAGTAACAGACTGACAAGAGTGAGTGAGTGTGACTCAGTGAGTATCTCAGTGAGTGACAGACTGACAGAGTGAGTGTGAATCAGTGAGTATCTCAGTGAGTGACATACTGACAGAGTGAGTATGACTCAGTGAGTATCTCAGTGAGTGACAGACTGACAGAGTGAGTGAGTGTGAATCAGTGAGTATCTCAGTGAGTGACAGACTGACAGAGTGAGTGTGACTCAGTGAGTATGTCAGTGAGTGACAGACTGACAGAGTGAGTGAGTGTGAATCAGTGAGTATCTCAGTGAGTGACAGACTGACAGAGTGAGTGTGACTCAGTGAGTATCTCAGTGAGTGACAGACTGACAGAGTGAGTGTGAATCAGTGAGTATCTCAGTGAGTGACAGACTGACAGAGTGAGTATGACTCAGTGAGTATCTCAGTGAGTGACAGACTGACAGAGTGAGTGAGTGTGAATCAGTGAGTATCTCAGTGAGTGACAGACTGACAGAGTGAGTATGACTCAGTGAGTATCTCAGTGAGTGACAGACTGACAGAGTGAGTGTGATTCAGTGAGTATCTCAGTGAGTGACAGACTGACAGAGTGAGTGTGACTCAGTGTGACTCAGTGAGTGACAGACTGACAGAGTGAGTGTGACTCAGTGAGTGACAGACTGACAGAGTGAGTGTGACTCAGTGAGTGACAGACTGACAGAGTGAGTGTGACTCAGTGAGTATCTCAGTGAGTGACAGACTGACATAGTGAGTGTGACTCAGTGAGTATGTCAGTGAGTGACAGACTGACAGAGTGAGTGTGACTCAGTGAGTATGTCAGTGAGTGACAGACTGACAGAGTGAGTGTGACTCAGTGAGTATCTCAGTGAGTGACAGACTGACAGAGTGAGTGTGACTCAGTGAGTATCTCAGTGAGTGACAGACTGACAGAGTGAGTGTGACTCAGTGAGTATCTCAGTGAGTGACAGACTGACAGAGTGAGTGTGACTCAGTGAGTATGTCAGTGAGTAACAGACTGACAAGAGTGAGTGAGTGTGAATCAGTGAGTATCTCAGTGAGTGACAGACTGACAGAGTGAGTGTGATTCAGTGAGTATCTCAGTGAGTGACAGACTGACAGAGTGAGTGTGACTCAGTGTGACTCAGTGAGTGACAGACTGACAGAGTGAGTGTGACTCAGTGAGTGACAGACTGACAGAGTGAGTGTGACTCAGTGAGTGACAGACTGACAGAGTGAGTGTGACTCAGTGAGTATCTCAGTGAGTGACAGACTGACAGAGTGAGTGTGACTCAGTGAGTATCTCAGTGAGTGACAGACTGACAGAGTGAGTGTGACTCAGTGAGTATCTCAGTGAGTGACAGACTGACAGAGTGAGTGTGACTCAGTGAGTATCTCAGTGAGTGACAGACTGACAGAGTGAGTGTGACTCAGTGAGTATCTCAGTGAGTGACAGACTGACAGAGTGAGTGTGACTCAGTGAGTATCTCAGTGAGTGACAGACTGACAGAGTGAGTGTGACTCAGTGAGTGAGTGTGACTCAGTGAGTATCTCAGTGAGTGACAGACTGACAGAGTGAGTGTGACTCAGTGAGTATCTCAGTGAGTGACAGACTGACAGAGTGAGTGTGACTCAGTGAGTGAGTGTGACTCAGTGAGTATCTCAGTGAGTGACAGACTGACAGAGTGAGTGTGACTCAGTGAGTATCTCAGTGAGTGACAGACTGACAGAGTGAGTGTGACTCAGTGAGTATGTCAGTGAGTAACAGACTGACAACGAGTGAGTGAGTGTGACTCAGTGAGTATCTCAGTGAGTGACAGACTGACAGAGTGAGTGTGAATCAGTGAGTATCTCAGTGAGTGACAGACTGACAGAGTGAGTATGACTCAGTGAGTATCTCAGTGAGTGACAGACTGACAAGAGTGAGTGAGTGTGAATCAGTGAGTATCTCAGTGAGTGACAGACTGACAGAGTGAGTGTGACTCAGTGAGTATCTCAGTGAGTGACAGACTGACAGAGTGAGTGTGACTCAGTGAGTATGTCAGTGAGTAACAGACTGACAAGAGTGAGTGAGTGTGAATCAGTGAGTATCTCAGTGAGTGACAGACTGACAGAGTGAGTGTGACTCAGTGAGTATCTCAGTGAGTGACAGACTGACAGAGTGAGTGTGATTCAGTGAGTATCTCAGTGAGTGACAGACTGACAGAGTGAGTGTGACTCAGTGTGACTCAGTGAGTGAGTGTGACTCAGTGAGTATCTCAGTGAGTGACAGACTGACAGAGTGAGTGTGACTCAGTGTGACTCAGTGAGTGACAGACTGACAGAGTGAGTGTGACTCAGTGAGTATCTCAGTGAGTGACAGACTGACAGAGTGAGTGTGACTCAGTGAGTATCTCAGTGAGTGACAGACTGACAGAGTGAGTGAGTGTGACTCAGTGAGTATCTCAGTGAGTGACAGACTGACAGAGTGAGTATGACTCAGTGAGTATCTCAGTGAGTGACAGACTGACAGAGTGAGTGTGACTCAGTGAGTATCTCAGTGAGTGACAGACTGACAGAGTGAGTGTGACTCAGTGAGTATCTCAGTGAGTGACAGACTGACAGAGTGAGTGTGACTCAGTGAGTATCTCAGTGAGTGACAGACTGACAGAGTGAGTGTGACTCAGTGAGTATCTCAGTGAGTGACAGACTGACAGAGTGAGTGTGATTCAGTGAGTGACAGACTGACAGAGTGAGTGTGACTCAGTGAGTATCTCAGTGAGTGACAGACTGACAGAGTGAGTGTGACTCAGTGAGTGAGTGTGACTCAGTGAGTATCTCAGTGAGTGACAGACTGACAGAGTGAGTGTGACTCAGTGAGTATGTCAGTGAGTGACAGACTGACAGAGTGAGTGTGACTCAGTGAGTATCTCAGTGAGTGACAGACTGACAGAGTGAGTGTGACTCAGTGACAGAGTGTGACTCAGTGAGTATCTCAGTGAGTGACAGACTGACAGAGTGAGTGTGACTCAGTGAGTATCTCAGTGAGTGACAGACTGACAGAGTGAGTGTGACTCAGTGAGTGACATACTGACAGAGTGAGTGTGACTCAGTGAGTATGTCAGTGAGTGACAGACTGACAGAGTGAGTGTGACTCAGTGACAGAGTGAGTGTGACTCAGTGAGTGAGTGTGACTCAGTGAGTATCTCAGTGAGTGACAGACTGACAGAGTGAGTGTGACTCAGTGAGTATGTCAGTGAGTGACAGACTGACAGAGTGAGTGAGTGTGACTCAGTGAGTATGTCAGTGAGTGACAGACTGACAGAGTGAGTGTGACTCAGTGAGTATGTCAGTGAGTGACAGACTGACAGAGTGAGTGTGACTCAGTGAGTATGTCAGTGAGTGACAGACTGACAGAGTGAGTGAGTGTGACTCAGTGAGTATGTCAGTGAGTGACAGACTGACAGAGTGAGTGTGACTCAGTGAGTATGTCAGTGAGTGACAGACTGACAGACAGAGTGAGTGTGACTCAGTGAGTATGTCAGTGAGTGACAGACTGACAGAGTGAGTGTGACTCAGTGAGTATGTCAGTGAGTGACAGACTGACAGAGTGAGTGAGTGTGACTCAGTGAGTATGTCAGTGAGTGACAGACTGACAGAGTGAGTGTGACTCAGTGACAGAGTGAGTGTGACTCAGTGAGTGAGTGTGACTCAGTGAGTATCTCAGTGAGTGACAGACTGACAGAGTGAGTGTGACTCAGTGAGTATCTCAGTGAGTGACAGACTGACAGAGTGAGTATGACTCAGTGAGTATCTCAGTGAGTGACAGACTGACAGAGTGAGTGTGACTCAGTGACAGAGTGAGTGTGACTCAGTGAGTGAGTGTGACTCAGTGAGTGAGTGTGACTCAGTGAGTATCTCAGTGAGTGACAGACTGACCAGAGTGAGTGTGACTCAGTGAGTATCTCAGTGAGTGACAGACTGACAGAGTGAGTGTGACTCAGTGAGTATCTCAGTGAGTGACAGACTGACAGAGTGAGTATGACTCAGTGAGTATCTCAGTGAGTGACAGACTGACAGAGTGAGTGTGACTCAGTGAGTATCTCAGTGAGTGACAGACTGACAGAGTGAGTGTGACTCAGTGAGTGTATCTCAGTGAGTGACAGACTGACAGAGTGAGTGTGACTCAGTGAGTATGTCAGTGAGTGACAGACTGACAGAGTGAGTGTGACTCAGTGAGTATCTCAGTGAGTGACAGACTGACAGATGGAGTATGACTCAGTGAGTATCTCAGTGAGTGACAGACTGACAGAGTGAGTGTGACTCAGTGAGTATCTCAGTGAGTGACAGACTGACAGAGTGAGTGACAGACTGACAGTGAGTGACAGACTGACAGAGTGAGTGAGTGTGACTCAGTGAGTATGTCAGTGAGTGACAGACTGACAGAGTGAGTGTGACTCAGTGAGTATATCAGTGAGTGACAGACTGACAGAGTGAGTGTGACTCAGTGAGTATCTCAGTGAGTGACAGACTGACAGAGTGAGTGTGACTCAGTGAGTATCTCAGTGAGTGACAGACTGACAGAGTGAGTGTGACTCAGTGAGTATCTCAGTGAGTGACAGACTGACAGAGTGAGTGTGACTCAGTGAGTATCTCAGTGAGTGACAGACTGACAGAGTGAGTGTGACTCAGTGAGTATGTCAGTGAGTGACAGACTGACAGAGTGAGTGTGACTCAGTGAGTATGTCAGTGAGTGACAGACTGACAGAGTGAGTGTGACTCAGTGAGTATCTCAGTGAGTGACAGACTGACAGAGTGAGTGTGACTCAGTGAGTGACATACTGAGAGAGTGAGTGTGACTCAGTGAGTATCTCAGTGAGTGACAGACTGACAGAGTGAGTGTGACTCAGTGAGTATCTCATTGAGTGACAGACTGACAGAGTGAGTGTGACTCAGTGAGTGACAGACTGACAGAGTGAGTGTGACTCAGTGAGTATCTCAGTGAGTGACAGACTGACAGAGTGAGTGTGACTCAGTGAGTATCTCAGTGAGTGACAGACTGACAGAGTGAGTGTGACTCAGTGAGTATCTCAGTGAGTGACAGACTGACAGAGTGAGTGTGACTCAGTGAGTATCTCAGTGAGTGACAGACTGACAGAGTGAGTGTGACTCAGTGAGTATCTCAGTGAGTGACAGACTGACAGAGTGAGTGTGACTCAGTGAGTGACAGACTGACAGAGTGAGTGTGACTCAGTGAGTGACAGACTGACAGAGTGAGTGTGACTCAGTGAGTATCTCAGTGAGTGACAGACTGACAGAGTGAGTGTGACTCAGTGAGTGACAGACTGACAGAGTGAGTGTGACTCAGTGAGTATGTCAGTGAGTGACAGACTGACAGAGTGAGTGTGACAGAGTGAGTGTGACTCAGTGAGTATCTCAGTGAGTGACAGACTGACAGAGTGAGTGTGACTCAGTGAGTGACAGACTGACAGAGTGAGTGTGACTCAGTGAGTATGTCAGTGAGTGACAGACTGACAGAGTGAGTGTGACTCAGTGAGTATCTCAGTGAGTGACAGACTGACAGAGTGAGTGTGACTCAGTGAGTATCTCAGTGAGTGACAGACTGACAGAGTGAGTGTGACTCAGTGAGTATCTCAGTGAGTGACAGACTGACAGAGTGAGTGTGACTCAGTGAGTATCTCAGTGAGTGACAGACTGACAGAGTGAGTGTGACTCAGTGAGTATCTCAGTGAGTGACAGACTGACAGAGTGAGTGTGACTCAGTGAGTATCTCAGTGAGTGACAGACTGACAAGAGTGAGTGTGACTCAGTGAGTGAGTGTGACTCAGTGAGTATATCAGTGAGTGACAGACTGACAGAGTGAGTGTGACTCAGTGACAGAGTGAGTGTGACTCAGTGAGTATCTCAGTGAGTGACAAACTGACAGAGTGAGTGTGACTCAGTGAGTATCTCAGTGAGTGACAGACTGACAGAGTGAGTGTGACTCAGTGAGTATCTCAGTGAGTGACAGACTGACAGAGTGAGTGTGACTCAGTGAGTATCTCAGTGAGTGACAGACTGACAGAGTGAGTGTGACTCAGTGAGTGACAGACTGACAGAGTGAGTGTGACTCAGTGAGTATGTCAGTGAGTGACAGACTGACAGAGTGAGTGTGACTCAGTGAGTATCTCAGTGAGTGACAGACTGACAGAGTGAGTGTGACTCAGTGAGTATTTCAGTGAGTGACAGACTGACAGAGTGAGTATCTCATTGAGTGACAGACTGACAGAGTGAGTGTGACTCAGTGAGTATCTCAGTGAGTGACAGACTGACAGAGTGATTGTGACTCAGTGAGTGACAGACTGACAGAGTGAGTGTGACTCAGTGAGTATCTCAGTGAGTGACAGACTGACAGAGTGAGTGTGACTCAGTGAGTATCTCAGTGAGTGACAGACTGACAGAGTGAGTGTGACTCAGTGAGTGACAGACTGACAGAGTGAGTGTGACTCAGTGAGTATGTCAGTGAGTGACAGACTGACAGAGTGAGTGTGACTCAGTGAGTGACAGACCGACAGAGTGAGTGTGACTCAGTGAGTATCTCAGTGAGTGACAGACTGACAGAGTGAGTGTGACTCAGTGAGTATGTCAGTGAGTGACAGACTGACAGAGTGAGTGTGACTCAGTGAGTATGTCAGTGAGTGACAGACTGACAGAGTGAGTGAGTGTGACTCAGTGAGTATCTCAGTGAGTGACAGACTGACAGAGTGAGTGTGACTCAGTGAGTATGTCAGTGAGTGACAGACTGACAGAGTGAGTGTGACTCAGTGAGTATCTCAGTGAGTGACAGACTGACAGAGTGAGTGTGACTCAGTGAGTATCTCAGTGAGTGACAGACTGACAGAGTGAGTATCTCATTGAGTGACAGACTGACAGAGTGAGTGTGACTCAGTGAGTATCTCAGTGAGTGACAGACTGACAGAGTGAGTTTGATTCAGTGAGTGACAGACTGACAGAGTGAGTGTGACTCAGTGAGTATCTCAGTGAGTGACAGACTGACAGAGTGAGTGTGACTCAGTGAGTGAGTGTGACTCAGTGAGCATCTCAGTGAGTGACAGACTGACAGAGTGAGTGTGACTCAGTGAGTATGTCAGTGAGTGACATACTGACAGAGTGAGTGTGACTCAGTGAGTATCTCAGTGAGTGACAGACTGACAGAGTGAGTGTGACTCAGTGACAGAGTGTGACTCAGTGAGTATCTCAGTGAGTGACAGACTGACAGAGTGAGTGTGACTCAGTGAGTATCTCAGTGAGTGACAGACTGACAGAGTGAGTGTGACTCAGTGAGTGACATACTGACAGAGTGAGTGTGACTCAGTGAGTATGTCAGTGAGTGACAGACTGACAGAGTGAGTGTGACTCAGTGACAGAGTGAGTGTGACTCAGTGAGTGAGTGTGACTCAGTGAGTATCTCAGTGAGTGACAGACTGACAGAGTGAGTGTGACTCAGTGAGTATGTCAGTGAGTGACAGACTGACAGAGTGAGTGAGTGTGACTCAGTGAGTATGTCAGTGAGTGACAGACTGACAGAGTGAGTGTGACTCAGTGAGTATGTCAGTGAGTGACAGACTGACAGAGTGAGTGTGACTCAGTGAGTATGTCAGTGAGTGACAGACTGACAGAGTGAGTGAGTGTGACTCAGTGAGTATGTCAGTGAGTGACAGACTGACAGAGTGAGTGTGACTCAGTGAGTATGTCAGTGAGTGACAGACTGACAGACAGAGTGAGTGTGACTCAGTGAGTATGTCAGTGAGTGACAGACTGACAGAGTGAGTGCGACTCAGTGAGTATGTCAGTGAGTGACAGACTGACAGTGAGTGAGTGTGACTCAGTGAGTATGTCAGTGAGTGACAGACTGACAGAGTGAGTGAGTGTGACTCAGTGAGTATGTCAGTGAGTGACAGACTGACAGAGTGAGTGTGACTCAGTGAGTATGTCGGTGAGTGACAGACTGACAGAGTGAGTGTGACTCAGTGAGTATGTCAGTGAGTGACAGACTGACGGAGTGAGTGTGACTCAGTGAGTATGTCAGTGAGTGACAGACTGACAGAGTGAGTGAGTGTGACTCAGTGAGTATGTCAGTGAGTGACAGACTGACAGAGTGAGTGTGACTCAGTGACAGAGTGAGTATGACTCAGTGAGTGAGTGTGACTCAGTGAGTATCTCAGTGAGTGACAGACTGACAGAGTGAGTGTGACTCAGTGAGTATCTCAGTGAGTGGCAGACTGACAGAGTGAGTATGACTCAGTGAGTATCTCAGTGAGTGACAGACTGACAGAGTGAGTGTGACTCAGTGACAGAGTGAGTGTGACTCAGTGAGTGAGTGTGACTCAGTGAGTATCTCAGTGAGTGACAGACTGACCAGAGTGAGTGTGACTCAGTGAGTATCTCAGTGAGTGACAGACTGACAGAGTGAGTGTGACTCAGTGAGTATCTCAGTGAGTGACAGACTGACAGAGTGAGTATGACTCAGTGAGTATCTCAGTGAGTGACAGACTGACAGAGTGAGTGTGACTCAGTGAGTATCTCAGTGAGTGACAGACTGACAGAGTGAGTGTGACTCAGTGAGTGTATCTCAGTGAGTGACAGACTGACAGAGTGAGTGTGACTCAGTGAGTATGTCAGTGAGTGACAGACTGACAGAGTGAGTGTGACTCAGTGAGTATC
The DNA here is from genome assembly GCA_036785665.1 of Chirona hameri. NCBI lineage: Eukaryota > Metazoa > Arthropoda > Thecostraca > Balanomorpha > Balanidae > Chirona > Chirona hameri. The sequence goes on along the minus strand of JAXIVJ010003207.1, from coordinate 37,231 downwards.
TCAGTGAGTGACAGACTGACAGATGGAGTATGACTCAGTGAGTATCTCAGTGAGTGACAGACTGACAGAGTGAGTGTGACTCAGTGAGTATCTCAGTGAGTGACAGACTGACAGAGTGAGTGACAGACTGACAGTGAGTGACAGACTGACAGAGTGAGTGAGTGTGACTCAGTGAGTATGTCAGTGAGTGACAGACTGACAGAGTGAGTGTGACTCAGTGAGTATATCAGTGAGTGACAGACTGACAGAGTGAGTGTGACTCAGTGAGTATCTCAGTGAGTGACAGACTGACAGAGTGAGTGTGACTCAGTGAGTATCTCAGTGAGTGACAGACTGACAGAGTGAGTGTGACTCAGTGAGTATCTCAGTGAGTGACAGACTGACAGAGTGAGTGTGACTCAGTGAGTATCTCAGTGAGTGACAGACTGACAGAGTGAGTGTGACTCAGTGAGTATGTCAGTGAGTGACAGACTGACAGAGTGAGTGTGACTCAGTGAGTATGTCAGTGAGTGACAGACTAACAGAGTGAGTGTGACTCAGTGAGTATCTCAGTGAGTGACAGACTGACAGAGTGAGTGTGACTCAGTGAGTGACAGACTGACAGAGTGAGTGTGACTCAGTGAGTATCTCAGTGAGTGACAGACTGACAGAGTGAGTGTGACTCAGTGAGTATCTCATTGAGTGACAGACTGACAGAGTGAGTGTGACTCAGTGAGTGACAGACTGACAGAGTGAGTGTGACTCAGTGAGTATCTCAGTGAGTGACAGACTGACAGAGTGAGTGTGACTCAGTGAGTATCTCAGTGAGTGACAGACTGACAGAGTGAGTGTGACTCAGTGAGTATCTCAGTGAGTGACAGACTGACAGAGTGAGTGTGACTCAGTGAGTATCTCAGTGAGTGACAGACTGACAGAGTGAGTGTGACTCAGTTAGTATCTCAGTGAGTGACAGACTGACAGAGTGAGTGTGACTCAGTGAGTGACAGACTGACAGAGTGAGTGTGACTCAGTGAGTGACAGACTGACAGAGTGAGTGTGACTCAGTGAGTATCTCAGTGAGTGACAGACTGACAGAGTGAGTGTGACTCAGTGAGTGACAGACTGACAGAGTGAGTGTGACTCAGTGAGTATGTCAGTGAGTGACAGACTGACAGAGTGAGTGTGACAGAGTGAGTGTGACTCAGTGAGTATCTCAGTGAGTGACAGACTGACAGAGTGAGTGTGACTCAGTGAGTGACAGACTGACAGAGTGAGTGTGACTCAGTGAGTATGTCAGTGAGTGACAGACTGACAGAGTGAGTGTGACTCAGTGAGTGTCTCAGTGAGTGACAGACTGACAGAGTGAGTGTGACTCAGTGAGTATCTCAGTGAGTGACAGACTGACAGAGTGAGTGTGACTCAGTGAGTATCTCAGTGAGTGACAGACTGACAGAGTGAGTGTGACTCAGTGAGTATCTCAGTGAGTGACAGACTGACAGAGTGAGTGTGACTCAGTGAGTATCTCAGTGAGTGACAGACTGACAGAGTGAGTGTGACTCAGTGAGTATCTCAGTGAGTGACAGACTGACAAGAGTGAGTGTGACTCAGTGAGTGAGTGTGACTCAGTGAGTATCTCAGTGAGTGACAGACTGACAGAGTGAGTGTGACTCAGTGACAGAGTGAGTGTGACTCAGTGAGTATCTCAGTGAGTGACAAACTGACAGAGTGAGTGTGACTCAGTGAGTATCTCAGTGAGTGACAGACTGACAGAGTGAGTGTGACTCAGTGAGTATCTCAGTGAGTGACAGACTGACAGAGTGAGTGTGACTCAGTGAGTGACAGACTGACAGAGTGAGTGTGACTCAGTGAGTGACAGACTGACAGAGTGAGTGTGACTCAGTGAGTATGTCAGTGAGTGACAGACTGACAGAGTGAGTGTGACTCAGTGAGTATCTCAGTGAGTGACAGACTGACAGAGTGAGTGTGACTCAGTGAGTATCTCAGTGAGTGACAGACTGACAGAGTGAGTATCTCATTGAGTGGCAGACTGACAGAGTGAGTGTGACTCAGTGAGTATCTCAGTGAGTGACAGACTGACAGAGTGAGTGTGACTCAGTGAGTGACAGACTGACAGAGTGAGTGTGACTCAGTGAGTGACAGACTGACAGAGTGAGTGTGACTCAGTGAGTATGTCAGTGAGTGACAGACTGACAGAGTGAGTGTGACTCAGTGAGTATCTCAGTGAGTGACAGACTGACAGAGTGAGTGTGACTCAGTGAGTATCTCAGTGAGTGACAGACTGACAGAGTGAGTATCTCATTGAGTGACAGACTGACAGAGTGAGTGTGACTCAGTGAGTATCTCAGTGAGTGACAGACTGACAGAGTGAGTGTGACTCAGTGAGTGACAGACTGACAGAGTGAGTGTGACTCAGTGAGTATCTCAGTGAGTGACAGACTGACAGAGTGAGTGTGACTCAGTGAGTATCTCAGTGAGTGACAGACTGACAGAGTGAGTGTGACTCAGTGAGTGACAGACTGACAGAGTGAGTGTGACTCAGTGAGTATGTCAGTGAGTGACAGACTGACAGAGTGAGTGTGACTCAGTGAGTGACAGACTGACAGAGTGAGTGTGACTCAGTGAGTATCTCAGTGAGTGACAGACTGACAGAGTGAGTGTGACTCAGTGAGTATGTCAGTGAGTGACAGACTGACAGAGTGAGTGTGACTCAGTGAGTATGTCAGTGAGTGACAGACTGACATAGTGAGTGAGTGTGACTCAGTGAGTATCTCAGTGAGTGACAGACTGACAGAGTGAGTATCTCATTGAGTGACAGACTGACAGAGTGAGTGACAGACTGACAGAGTGAGTGAGTGTGACTCAGTATCTCAGTGAGTGACAGACTGACAGAGTGAGTGTGACTCAGTGAGTATGTCAGTGAGTGACAGACTGACAGTGAGTGTGACTCAGTGAGTATGTCAGTGAGTGACAGACTGACAGAGTGAGTGTGACTCAGTGAGTATCTCAGTGAGTGACAGACTGACAGTGAGTGTGACTCAGTGAGTATTTCAGTGAGTGACAGACTGACAGAGTGAGTGTGACTCAGTGAGTATCTCAGTGAGTGACAGACTGACAGAGTGAGTGTGACTCAGTGACATAGTGAGTGTGACTCAGTGACAGAGTGAGTGTGACTCAGTGACAGAGTGTGACTCAGTGACAGAGTGAGTGTGACTCAGTGACAGAGTGAGTGTGACTCAGTGACAGAGTGAGTGCCAGACTGACAGAGTGAGTGACATACGGGCAGAGTGAGTGACAGACTAACAGAGTGAGTGACAGACTGACAGAGTGAGTGACAGACTGACAGAGTGAGTGTGACTCAGTGAGTATCTCAGTGAGTGACAGACTGACAGAGTGAGTGTGACTCAGTGAGTGAGTGTGACTCAGTGAGTATCTCAGTGAGTGACAGACTGACAGAGTGAGTGTGACTCAGTGACAGAGTGAGTGTGACTCAGTGAGTATCTCAGTGAGTGACAGACTGACAGAGTGAGTGTGACTCAGTGACATAGTGAGTGTGACTCAGTGACAGAGTGAGTGTGACTCAGTGACATAGTGAGTGTGACTCAGTGACTCAGTGAGTGTGACTCAGTGACTCAGTGAGTGTGACTCAGTGACAGAGTGAGTGACTCAGTGACAGAGTGAGTGTGACTCAGTGACAGAGTGAGTGTGACTCAGTGACAGTGAGTGTGACTCAGTAACAGAGTGAGTGTGACTCAGTGACAGAGTGAGTGTGACTCAGTGACAGAGTGAGTGTGACTCAGTGACAGAGTGAGTGTGACTCAGTGACAGAGCGAGTGTGACTCAGTGACAGAGTGAGTGACAGACTGACAGAGTGAGTGACAGACTGACAGAGTGAGTGACAGACTGACAGAGTGAGTGGCAGACTGACAGAGTGAGTGACAGACTGACAGAGTGAGTGACAGACTGACAGAGTGAGTGACAGACTGACAGAGTGAGTGACATACTGACAAGAGTGAGTGACAGACTGACAGAGTGAGTGACATACTGACAAGAGTGAGTGACAGACTGACAGAGTGAGTGACAGACTGACAGAGTGAGTGACATACTGACAAGAGTGAGTGACAGACTGACAGAGTGAGTGACAGACTGACATAGTGAGTGACAGACTGACATAGTGAGTGACAGACTGACATGGTGAGTGACAGACTGACAGAGTGAGTGACATACTGACAGAGTGAGTGACAGACTGACAGAGTGAGTGACAGACTGACAGAGTGAGTGACAGACTGACAGAGTGAGTGACATACTGACAGAGTGAGTGACAGACTGACAGAGTGAGTGACAGACTGACAGAGTGAGTGACAGACTGACAGAGTGAGTGACAGACTGACAGAGTGAGTGACAGACTGACAGAGTGAGTGACAGACTGACAGAGTGAGTGACAGACTGACAGAGTGAGTGACAGACTGACAGAGTGAGTGACAGACTGACAGAGTGAGTGACAAACTGACAGAGTGAGTGACAGACTGACAGAGTGAGTGACAGACTGACAGAGTGAGTGACAGACTGACAGAGTGAGTGACATACTGACAGAGTGACAGACTGACAGAGTGAGTGACAGACTGACAGAGTGAGTGACAGACTGACAGAGTGAGTGACATACTGACAGTGAGTGACAGACTGACAGAGTGAGTGACAGACTGACATAGTGAGTGACAGACTGACAGAGTGAGTGACAGACTGACAGAGTGAGTGACAGACTGACAGAGTGAGTGACAGACTGACAGAGTGAGTGACAAACAAGTACACATCTCAGTGAGCGACAGACTTATGTATGCTTGTCTGTGCGATATGCTTGTTGTGTATGCTGTGTGTTGTGTGTGCGTACGTGTGCATGTGTGTTTGTGAGTGGGGGATTTGTCTCTGATTTATTTGCTCTGATCTTATTGTGGGCATGTGCTGATTGTCGTTTTTAACATGTCTTCACTTACTAATCATGACACGACACTCGGAAAAGCCAGTGTAATATTGGAGTGTTTTAATTGTCAAATACAAATTCAAACACGAATAGCATTTCGACCAAACAGCTCGTGAGCGCTGATAGCAGCTGCCGAACAGACCCTCAACGGCCATTTTGCTTTTCGACGGTTTGTTGGCATTGTTCGTATGGATTGTTTATAGTCTTAATTGCGCCGTTTTACATAACACTCACAAACAAATTCCTCTGATTATAGTGGCGATCGTTTTATGGATATCGAAAACAAAAATACGAAAAAAGAATATCAGTGCAAATTCAACTAAAGGGGCTCCAGATGTGAATTTGATCGTATCCAACAATCAAACAAATACTCAGCAATAGCTTCTCACTGTAATGCAAATATTTTTGACATTCCAAAACAGTAGACACGCTCCCTTTAAAGGGAATGTTTCACCTTTGTATTGGTTTTGAACTGAGATAGCCATTATCTTTGGCCGTTATTGAAATGTCGAAAATATTCAGGTCATTTTCCCAAAAACTTAGCCGTTTTTAAGCAATTTAATTCCCCATTTGCAAAATGGAGTCTAGGCTGATTGGCTGACGGGACACTTTTTCAGCCAATCCCACTTTGTCAGCCAATCAGCGTCGGTCTATAGTTCAATAATGGCGTCATCATCCCAAATTTAAAACCTTAATTTGTATAAAGTTAAGTGACTTTTCGAAAGAACAAATATCACCATTGTTATCTCACTTACTTCATACATTCGACTACAACCAGCGTATATTTGACAACTTTCAGAAAGGTGAAACATTCCCTTTAAAGGGAATGGGAAAGTAAAGGGATTCCCTTTAAAGGGAATGTTTCACCTTTCTGAAAGTTGTCAAATATACGCTGGTTGTAGTCGAATGTATGAAGTAAGTGCTGCTGATAACGATGGTGGTATTTGTTCTTTCGAAAAGTCACTTAACTTTATACAAAAGTTACCTTTACTTTAAAGGGAACCTAAAAGTTCACCTTTAACATGGAGTTTTGGACTGAGATAGCAGATTTGTAGAGCAGATCTAAAAATGAGTTGTGGTGAAAGAATTACCTCCCTACGTTAAGTAATTTCGACACAGGACTAGTGGGCCCGGTTTCATGTCTGCTGTTCCGGGCCACGATCGAGACATGAACGCTCGCCGCCGGAGGCAGGTACACTCTCTGGCACGTAGTCTCTGATCACGACGCCTCGTTGATATCCGCTCAGTCGCCCGGGCGGCGCGGCGGCCCCTTGTCAGAGACTGTACTTGGCGTCAGGCGGAGCGGGGCGGAGCCAGAACGCCAGCTGCTATCGTACGATTTATCGTGAAATGCAAAGAGAAACTTACTTCTTTCTCCACATCTATCCATCAGTTCTCCAAACCAAAGTCATATTCGTAGTTTTGAGCTCAAGATGCACCGTATGGTTGAATTTCAAGACAATTTTCAAGGTGACCTATTCCCTTTAAGGCAGGCCTTACTGTGACTTGTCATTAAACTAGCATTCAATCTAAGTCTCCGGACGTTTCTGGAGTTTGTGTTGTAGGTGCTCACCAATGATATAGAGTTTTCCGTCCAGGACGCATGCGGCTGAGCCACTGCGAGGGATCAGCATGGGCGCCAGCTCCGTCCAGGAATGGGTGCGCGGGTCGAACCGCTGTACGCAGGTGATGCCGTCCCCGTCCTCGCCGATGGCGCCACCTGGCACGGCAGGCAAGACTCGTCAGACACGGCAGGCAAGACTCGTCAGACACGGCAGGCAAGACTCGTCAGACACGGCAGACAAGACTCGTCAGACACGGCAGACAAGACTCGTCAGACACGGTAGGCAAGACTCGTCAGACATGGCAGACAAGACTCGTCAGACACAGCAGACAAGACTCGTCAGACACGGCAGGCAAGACTCGTCAGACACGGCAGGCAAGACTCGTCAGACACAGCAGACAAGACTCGTCAGACATGGCAGGCAAGACTCGTCAGACATGGCAGACAAGACTCGTCAGACACAGCAGACAAGACTCGTCAGACACGGCAGACAAGACTCGTCAGACATGGCAGGCAAGACTCGTCAGACACGGCAGGCAAGACTCGTCAGACACGGCAGACAAGACTCGTCAGACATGGCAGACAAGACTCGTCAGACACGGCAGACAAGACTCGTCAGACATGGCAGACAAGACTCGTCAGACATGGCAGACAATACTCGTCAGACACGGCAGACAAGACTCGTCAGACAGGGCAGACAAGACTCGTCACACATGGCAGACAAGACTCGTCAGACATGGCAGACAAGACTCGTCAGACACGGCAGACAAGACTCGTCAGACACGGCAGACAAGACTCGGCAGGCACGGCAGGCAAGACTCGTCAGACACGGCAGGCAAGACTCGTCAGACACGGCAGGCAAGACTCGTCAGACACGGCAGGCAAGACTCGTCAGACACAGCAGACAAGACTCGTCAGACATGGCAGACAATACTCGTCAGACACGGCAGACAAGACTCGTCAGACACGGCAGACAAGACTCGTCACACATGGCAGACAAGACTCGTCAGACATGGCAGACAAGACTCGTCAGACACGGCAGACAAGACTCGTCAGACACGGCAGACAAGACTCGGCAGGCACGGCAGGCAAGACTCGTCAGACACGGCAGGCAAGACTCGTCAGACACGGCAGGCAAGACTCGTCAGACACGGCAGGCAAGACTCGTCAGACACAGCAGACAAGACTCGTCAGACATGGCAGGCAAGACTCGTCAGACATGGCAGACAAGACTCGTCAGACACAGCAGACAAGACTCGTCAGACACAGCAGACAAGACTCGTCAGACACGGCAGACAAGACTCGTCAGACACGGCAGACAAGACTCGTCAGACACGGCAGACAAGACTCGTCAGACACGGCAGGCAAGACTCGTCAGACACGGCAGGCAAGACTCGTCAGACACGGCAGGCAAGACTCGTCAGACACAGCAGACAAGACTCGTCAGACATGGCAGACAAGACTCGTCAGACACGGCAGGCAAGACTCGTCAGACACGGCAGACAAGACTCGTCAGACATGGCAGGCAAAACTCGTCAGACACGGCAGACAAGACTCGTCAGACACGGCAGACAAGACTCGTCACACACGGCAGGCAAGACTCGTCAGACACAGCAGACAAGACTCGTCAGACATGGCAGGCAAGACTCGTCAGACACGGCAGACAAGACTCGTCAGACATGGCAGGCAAGACTCGTCAGACACAGCAGACAAGACTCGTCAGACATGGCAGGCAAGACTCGTCAGACATGGCAGACAAGACTCGTCAGACATGGCAGACAAGACTCGTCAGACACGGCAGACAAGACTCGTCAGACACGGCAGACAAGACTCGTCAGGCACGGCAGGCAAGACTCGTCAGACACGGCAGGCAAGACTCGTCAGACACGGCAGGCAAGACTCGTCAGACATGGCAGACAAGACTCGTCAGACACGGCAGACAAGACTCGTCAGACACGGCAGACAAGACTCGTCAGACACAGCAGACAAGACTCGTCAGACACGGCAGGCAAGACTCGTCAGACATGGCAGGCAAGACTCGTCAGACACAGCAGACACGAGACACGGCAGGCAAGACTCGTCAGACATGGCAGGCAAGACTCGTCAGACATGGCAGGCAAGACTCGTCAGACACAGCAGACAAGACTCGTCAGACACGGCAGGCAAGACTCGTCAGACATGGCAGGCAAGACTCGTCAGACACAGCAGACAAGACTCGTCAGACACAGCAGACAAGACTCGTCAGACATGGCAGGCAAGACTCGTCAGACACAGCAGACAAGACTTGTCAGACATGGCAGGCAAGACTCGTCAGCCATGGCAGACAAGACTCGTCAGACACAGCAGACAAGACTCGTCAGACACGGCAGACAAGACTCGTCAGACATGGCAGACAAGACTCGTCAGACACGGTAGACAAGACTCGTCAGACACGGCAGACAAGACTCGTCAGACATGGCAGGCAAGACTCGTCAGACACGGCAGACAAGACTCGTCAGACATGGCAGACAAGACTCGTCAGACACAGCAGACAAGACTCGTCAGACACAGCAGACAAGACTCGTCAGACATGGCAGGCAAGACTCGTCAGACACAGCAGACAAGACTCGTCAGACATGGCAGACAAGACTCGTCAGACACAGCAGACAAGACTCGTCAGACATGGCAGGCAAGACTCGTCAGACACGGCAGACAAGACTCGTCAGACACAGCAGACAAGACTCGTCAGACACAGCAGACAAGACTCGTCAGACATGGCAGGCAAGACTCGTCAGACACGGCAGGCAAGACTCGTCAGACACGGCAGGCAAGACTCGTCAGACACGGCAGACAAGACTCGTCAGACACGGCAGGCAAGACTCGTCAGACACGGCAGGCAAGACTCGTCAGACACGGCAGGCAAGACTCGTCAGACACGGCAGACAAGACTCGTCAGACACAGCAGACAAGACTCGTCAGACATGGCAGGCAAGACTCGTCAGACATGGCAGACAAGACTCGTCAGACACGGCAGACAAGACTCGTCAGACACGGCAGACAAGACTCGTCAGACACAGCAGACAAGACTCGTCAGACACGGCAGGCAAGACTCGTCAGACATGGCAGGCAAGACTCGTCAGACACAGCAGACAAGACTCGTCAGACACGGCAGGCAAGACTCGTCAGACATGGCAGGCAAGACTCGTCAGACATGGCAGACAAGACTCGTCAGACACGGCAGACAAGACTCGTCAGACACAGCAGACAAGACTCGTCAGACACAGCAGACAAGACTCGTCAGACATGGCAGGCAAGACTCGTCAGACACAGCAGACAAGACTCGTCAGACATGGCAGGCAAGACTCGTCAGACACAGCAGACAAGACTCGTCAGACATGGCAGACAAGACTCGTCAGACACGGCAGGCAAGACTCGTCAGACACAGCAGACAAGACTCGTCAGACACGGCAGGCAAGACTCGTCAGACACAGCAGACAAGACTCGTCAGACATGGCAGACAAGACTCGTCAGACACGGCAGGCAAGACTCGTCAGACACGGCAGACAAGACTCGTCAGACATGGCAGGCAAAACTCGTCAGACACGGCAGACAAGACTCGTCAGACACGGCAGACAAGACTCGTCACACACGGCAGGCAAGAATCGTCAGACACAGCAGACAAGACTCGTCAGACATGGCAGGCAAGACTCGTCAGACACGGCAGACAAGACTCGTCAGACATGGCAGGCAAGACTCGTCAGACACAGCAGACAAGACTCGTCAGACATGGCAGGCAAGACTCGTCAGACATGGCAGACAAGACTCGTCAGACATGGCAGACAAGACTCGTCAGACACGGCAGACAAGACTCGTCAGACACGGCAGACAAGACTCGTCAGGCACGGCAGGCAAGACTCGTCAGACACGGCAGGCAAGACTCGTCAGACATGGCAGGCAAGACTCGTCAGACACAGCAGACACGAGACACGGCAGGCAAGACTCGTCAGACACGGCAGACAAGACTCGTCAGACACGGCAGGCAAGACTCGTCAGACATGGCAGGCAAGACTCGTCAGACACAGCAGACAAGACTCGTCAGACACAGCAGACAAGACTCGTCAGACATGGCAGGCAAGACTCGTCAGACACAGCAGACAAGACTCGTCAGACATGGCAGGCAAGACTCGTCAGACACAGCAGACAAGACTTGTCAGACATGGCAGGCAAGACTCGTCAGCCATGGCAGACAAGACTCGTCAGACACAGCAGACAAGACTCGTCAGACACGGCAGACAAGACTCGTCAGACATGGCAGACAAGACTCGTCAGACACGGTAGACAAGACTCGTCAGACACGGCAGACAAGACTCGTCAGACATGGCAGGCAAGACTCGTCAGACACGGCAGACAAGACTCGTCAGACATGGCAGACAAGACTCGTCAGACACAGCAGACAAGACTCGTCAGACACGGCAGACAAGACTCGTCAGACATGGCAGGCAAGACTCGTCAGACACGGCAGGCAAGACTCGTCAGACACGGCAGACAAGACTCGTCAGACATGGCAGACAAGACTCGTCAGACACGGCAGACAAGACTCGTCAGACATGGCAGACAAGACTCGTCAGACATGGCAGACAATACTCGTCAGACACGGCAGACAAGACTCGTCAGACACGGCAGACAAGACTCGTCACACATGGCAGACAAGACTCGTCAGACATGGCAGACAAGACTCGTCAGACACGGCAGACAAGACTCGTCAGACACGGCAGACAAGACTCGTCAGGCACGGCAGGCAAGACTCGTCAGACACGGCAGGCAAGACTCGTCAGACACGGCAGGCAAGACTCGTCAGACACGGCAGGCAAGACTCGTCAGACACAGCAGACAAGACTCGTCAGACATGGCAGGCAAGACTCGTCAGACATGGCAGACAAGACTCGTCAGACACAGCAGACAAGACTCGTCAGACACAGCAGACAAGACTCGTCAGACACGGCAGACAAGACTCGTCAGACACGGCAGACAAGACTCGTCAGACACGGCAGACAAGACTCGTCAGACACGGCAGGCAAGACTCGTCAGACACGGCAGGCAAGACTCGTCAGACACGGCAGGCAAGACTCGTCAGACACAGCAGACAAGACTCGTCAGACATGGCAGACAAGACTCGTCAGACACGGCAGGCAAGACTCGTCAGACACGGCAGACAAGACTCGTCAGACATGGCAGGCAAAACTCGTCAGACACGGCAGACAAGACTCGTCAGACACGGCAGACAAGACTCGTCACACACGGCAGGCAAGAATCGTCAGACACAGCAGACAAGACTCGTCAGACATGGCAGGCAAGACTCGTCAGACACGGCAGACAAGACTCGTCAGACATGGCAGGCAAGACTCGTCAGACACAGCAGACAAGACTCGTCAGACATGGCAGGCAAGACTCGTCAGACATGGCAGACAAGACTCGTCAGACATGGCAGACAAGACTCGTCAGACACGGCAGACAAGACTCGTCAGACACGGCAGACAAGACTCGTCAGGCACGGCAGGCAAGACTCGTCAGACACGGCAGGCAAGACTCGTCAGACACGGCAGGCAAGACTCGTCAGACATGGCAGACAAGACTCGTCAGACACGGCAGACAAGACTCGTCAGACACGGCAGACAAGACTCGTCAGACACAGCAGACAAGACTCGTCAGACACGGCAGGCAAGACTCGTCAGACATGGCAGGCAAGACTCGTCAGACACAGCAGACACGAGACACGGCAGGCAAGACTCGTCAGACATGGCAGGCAAGACTCGTCAGACATGGCAGGCAAGACTCGTCAGACACAGCAGACAAGACTCGTCAGACACGGCAGGCAAGACTCGTCAGACATGGCAGGCAAGACTCGTCAGACACAGCAGACAAGACTCGTCAGACACAGCAGACAAGACTCGTCAGACATGGCAGGCAAGACTCGTCAGACACAGCAGACAAGACTCGTCAGACATGGCAGGCAAGACTCGTCAGACACAGCAGACAAGACTTGTCAGACATGGCAGGCAAGACTCGTCAGCCATGGCAGACAAGACTCGTCAGACACAGCAGACAAGACTCGTCAGACACGGCAGACAAGACTCGTCAGACATGGCAGACAAGACTCGTCAGACACGGTAGACAAGACTCGTCAGACACGGCAGACAAGACTCGTCAGACATGGCAGGCAAGACTCGTCAGACACGGCAGACAAGACTCGTCAGACATGGCAGACAAGACTCGTCAGACACAGCAGACAAGACTCGTCAGACACAGCAGACAAGACTCGTCAGACATGGCAGGCAAGACTCGTCAGACACAGCAGACAAGACTCGTCAGACATGGCAGACAAGACTCGTCAGACACAGCAGACAAGACTCGTCAGACATGGCAGGCAAGACTCGTCAGACACGGCAGACAAGACTCGTCAGACACAGCAGACAAGACTCGTCAGACACAGCAGACAAGACTCGTCAGACATGGCAGGCAAGACTCGTCAGACACGGCAGGCAAGACTCGTCAGACACAGCAGACAAGACTCGTCAGACACGGCAGGCAAGACTCGTCAGACATGGCAGACAAGACTCGTCAGACACGGCAGACAAGACTCGTCAGACACGGCAGACAAGACTCGTCAGACACGGCAGGCAAGACTCGTCAGACACGGCAGGCAAGACTCGTCAGACATGGCAGGCAAGACTCGTCAGACACGGCAGACAAGACTCGTCAGACACAGCAGACAAGACTCGTCAGACACGGCAGGCAAGACTCGTCAGACACGGCAGACAAGACTCGTCAGACACGGCAGACAAGACTCGTCAGACACAGCAGACAAGACTCGTCAGACACAGCAGACAAGACTCGTCAGACACGGCAGACAAGACTCGTCAGACACGGCAGACAAGACTCGTCAGACACGGCAGGCAAGACTCGTCAGACACAGCAGACAAGACTCGTCAGACATGGCAGACAAGACTCGTCAGACACGGCAGGCAAGACTCGTCAGACACGGCAGACAAGACTCGTCAGACATGGCAGGCAAAACTCGTCAGACACGGCAGACAAGACTCGTCAGACACGGCAGACAAGACTCGTCACACACGGCAGGCAAGAATCGTCAGACACAGCAGACAAGACTCGTCAGACATGGCAGGCAAGACTCGTCAGACACGGCAGACAAGACTCGTCAGACATGGCAGGCAAGACTCGTCAGACACAGCAGACAAGACTCGTCAGACATGGCAGGCAAGACTCGTCAGACATGGCAGACAAGACTCGTCAGACATGGCAGACAAGACTCGTCAGACACGGCAGACAAGACTCGTCAGACACGGCAGACAAGACTCGTCAGGCACGGCAGGCAAGACTCGTCAGACACGGCAGGCAAGACTCGTCAGACACGGCAGGCAAGACTCGTCAGACATGGCAGACAAGACTCGTCAGACACGGCAGACAAGACTCGTCAGACACGGCAGACAAGACTCGTCAGACACAGCAGACAAGACTCGTCAGACACGGCAGGCAAGACTCGTCAGACATGGCAGGCAAGACTCGTCAGACACAGCAGACACGAGACACGGCAGGCAAGACTCGTCAGACATGGCAGGCAAGACTCGTCAGACATGGCAGGCAAGACTCGTCAGACACAGCAGACAAGACTCGTCAGACACGGCAGGCAAGACTCGTCAGACATGGCAGGCAAGACTCGTCAGACACAGCAGACAAGACTCGTCAGACACAGCAGACAAGACTCGTCAGACATGGCAGGCAAGACTCGTCAGACACAGCAGACAAGACTCGTCAGACATGGCAGGCAAGACTCGTCAGACACAGCAGACAAGACTTGTCAGACATGGCAGGCAAGACTCGTCAGCCATGGCAGACAAGACTCGTCAGACACAGCAGACAAGACTCGTCAGACACGGCAGACAAGACTCGTCAGACATGGCAGACAAGACTCGTCAGACACGGTAGACAAGACTCGTCAGACACGGCAGACAAGACTCGTCAGACATGGCAGGCAAGACTCGTCAGACACGGCAGACAAGACTCGTCAGACATGGCAGACAAGACTCGTCAGACACAGCAGACAAGACTCGTCAGACACAGCAGACAAGACTCGTCAGACATGGCAGGCAAGACTCGTCAGACACAGCAGACAAGACTCGTCAGACATGGCAGACAAGACTCGTCAGACACAGCAGACAAGACTCGTCAGACATGGCAGGCAAGACTCGTCAGACACGGCAGACAAGACTCGTCAGACACAGCAGACAAGACTCGTCAGACACAGCAGACAAGACTCGTCAGACATGGCAGGCAAGACTCGTCAGACACGGCAGGCAAGACTCGTCAGACACAGCAGACAAGACTCGTCAGACACGGCAGGCAAGACTCGTCAGACATGGCAGACAAGACTCGTCAGACACGGCAGACAAGACTCGTCAGACACGGCAGACAAGACTCGTCAGACACGGCAGGCAAGACTCGTCAGACACGGCAGGCAAGACTCGTCAGACATGGCAGGCAAGACTCGTCAGACACGGCAGACAAGACTCGTCAGACACAGCAGACAAGACTCGTCAGACACGGCAGGCAAGACTCGTCAGACACGGCAGACAAGACTCGTCAGACACGGCAGACAAGACTCGTCAGACACAGCAGACAAGACTCGTCAGACACAGCAGACAAGACTCGTCAGACACGGCAGACAAGACTCGTCAGACACGGCAGACAAGACTCGTCAGACACGGCAGGCAAGACTCGTCAGACACGGCAGGCAAGACTCGTCAGACACGGCAGGCAAGACTCGTCAGACACAGCAGACAAGACTCGTCAGACATGGCAGGCAAGACTCGTCAGACACAGCAGACAAGACTCGTCAGACATGGCAGGCAAGACTAGTCAGACATGGCAGACAAGACTCGTCAGACATGGCAGACAAGACTCGTCAGACACGGCAGACAAGACTCGTCAGACATGGCAGACAAGACTCGTCAGACACAGCAGACAAGACTCGTCAGACATGGCAGGCAAGACTCGTCAGACATGGCAGACAAGACTCGTCAGACACGGCAGACAAGACTCGTCAGACACGGCAGACAAGACTCGTCAGACACAGCAGACAAGACTCGTCAGACACGGCAGGCAAGACTCGTCAGACATGGCAGGCAAGACTCGTCAGACATGGCAGACAAGACTCGTCAGACACGGCAGACAAGACTCGTCAGACACAGCAGACAAGACTCGTCAGACACAGCAGACAAGACTCGTCAGACATGGCAGGCAAGACTCGTCAGACACAGCAGACAAGACTCGTCAGACATGGCAGGCAAGACTCGTCAGACACAGCAGACAAGACTCGTCAGACATGGCAGGCAAGACTCGTCAGACATGGCAGACAAAACTCGTCAGACACAGCAGACAAGACTCGTCAGACACGGCAGACAAGACTCGTCAGACACAGCAGGCAAGACTCGTCAGACATGGCAGGCAAGACTCGTCAGACACAGCAGACAAGACTCGTCAGACACGGCAGGCAAGACTCGTCAGACACGGCAGACAAGACTCGTCAGACACGGCAGGCAAGACACGTCAGACACAGCAGACAAGACTCGTCAGACATGGCAGGCAAGACTCGTCAGACACGGCAGGCAAGACTCGTCAGACACGGCAGACAAGACTCGTCAGACACGGCAGACAAGACTCGTCAGACATGGCAGGCAAGACTCGTCAGACACGGCAGGCAAGACTCGTCAGACACAGCAGACAAGACTCGTCAGACATGGCAGGCAAGACTCGTCAGACATGGCAGACAAGACTCGTCAGACACAGCAGACAAGACTCGTCAGACACAGCAGGCAAGACTCGTCAGACACAGCAGGCAAGACTCGTCAGACACAGCAGACAAGACTCGTCAGACACAGCAGACAAGACTCGTCAGACACGGCAGGCAAGACTCGTCAGACACGGCAGGCAAGACTCGTCAGACACAGCAGACAAGACTCGTCAGACATGGCAGGCAAGACTCGTCAGACACGGCAGACAAGACTCGTCAGACATGGCAGACAAGACTCGTCAGACACGGCAGGCAAGACTCGTCAGACACAGCAGACAAGACTCGTCAGACATGGCAGGCAAGACTCGTCAGACACAGCAGACAAGACTCGTCAGACATGGCAGGCAAGACTCGTCAGACACGGCAGACAAGACTCGTCAGACATGGCAGGCAAGACTCGTCAGACACAGCAGACAAGACTCGTCAGACATGGCAGACAAGACTCGTCAGACACAGCAGACAAGACTCGTCAGACATGGCAGGCAAGACTCGTCAGACACGGCAGACAAGACTCGTCAGACACAGCAGACAAGACTCGTCAGACACAGCAGACAAGACTCGTCAGACATGGCAGGCAAGACTCGTCAGACACGGCAGGCAAGACTCGTCAGACACAGCAGACAAGACTCGTCAGACACGGCAGGCAAGACTCGTCAGACATGGCAGACAAGACTCGTCAGACACGGCAGACAAGACTCGTCAGACACGGCAGACAAGACTCGTCAGACACGGCAGGCAAGACTCGTCAGACACGGCAGGCAAGACTCGTCAGACATGGCAGGCAAGACTCGTCAGACACGGCAGACAAGACTCGTCAGACACAGCAGACAAGACTCGTCAGACACGGCAGGCAAGACTCGTCAGACACGGCAGACAAGACTCGTCAGACACGGCAGACAAGACTCGTCAGACACAGCAGACAAGACTCGTCAGACACAGCAGACAAGACTCGTCAGACACGGCAGACAAGACTCGTCAGACACGGCAGACAAGACTCGTCAGACACGGCAGGCAAGACTCGTCAGACACGGCAGGCAAGACTCGTCAGACACGGCAGGCAAGACTCGTCAGACACAGCAGACAAGACTCGTCAGACATGGCAGGCAAGACTCGTCAGACACAGCAGACAAGACTCGTCAGACATGGCAGGCAAGACTAGTCAGACATGGCAGACAAGACTCGTCAGACATGGCAGACAAGACTCGTCAGACACGGCAGACAAGACTCGTCAGACATGGCAGACAAGACTCGTCAGACACAGCAGACAAGACTCCTCAGACATGGCAGGCAAGACTCGTCAGACATGGCAGACAAGACTCGTCAGACACGGCAGACAAGACTCGTCAGACACGGCAGACAAGACTCGTCAGACACAGCAGACAAGACTCGTCAGACACGGCAGGCAAGACTCGTCAGACATGGCAGGCAAGACTCGTCAGACACAGCAGACAAGACTCGTCAGACACGGCAGGCAAGACTCGTCAGACATGGCAGGCAAGACTCGTCAGACATGGCAGACAAGACTCGTCAGACACGGCAGACAAGACTCGTCAGACACAGCAGACAAGACTCGTCAGACACAGCAGACAAGACTCGTCAGACATGGCAGGCAAGACTCGTCAGACACAGCAGACAAGACTCGTCAGACATGGCAGGCAAGACTCGTCAGACACAGCAGACAAGACTCGTCAGACATGGCAGGCAAGACTCGTCAGACATGGCAGACAAAACTCGTCAGACACAGCAGACAAGACTCGTCAGACACGGCAGACAAGACTCGTCAGACACAGCAGGCAAGACTCGTCAGACATGGCAGGCAAGACTCGTCAGACACAGCAGACAAGACTCGTCAGACACGGCAGGCAAGACTCGTCAGACACGGCAGACAAGACTCGTCAGACACGGCAGGCAAGACACGTCAGACACAGCAGACAAGACTCGTCAGACATGGCAGGCAAGACTCGTCAGACACGGCAGGCAAGACTCGTCAGACACGGCAGACAAGACTCGTCAGACACGGCAGACAAGACTCGTCAGACATGGCAGGCAAGACTCGTCAGACACGGCAGGCAAGACTCGTCAGACACAGCAGACAAGACTCGTCAGACATGGCAGGCAAGACTCGTCAGACATGGCAGACAAGACTCGTCAGACACAGCAGACAAGACTCGTCAGACACAGCAGGCAAGACTCGTCAGACACAGCAGGCAAGACTCGTCAGACACAGCAGACAAGACTCGTCAGACACAGCAGACAAGACTCGTCAGACACGGCAGGCAAGACTCGTCAGACACGGCAGGCAAGACTCGTCAGACACAGCAGACAAGACTCGTCAGACATGGCAGGCAAGACTCGTCAGACACGGCAGACAAGACTCGTCAGACATGGCAGACAAGACTCGTCAGACACGGCAGGCAAGACTCGTCAGACACAGCAGACAAGACTCGTCAGACATGGCAGGCAAGACTCGTCAGACACAGCAGACAAGACTCGTCAGACATGGCAGGCAAGACTCGTCAGACACGGCAGACAAGACTCGTCAGACATGGCAGGCAAGACTCGTCAGACACAGCAGACAAGACTCGTCAGACATGGCAGGCAAGACTCGTCAGACATGGCAGACAAGACTCGTCAGACATGGCAGACAAGAATCGTCAGACACGGCAGACAAGACTCGTCAGACATGGCAGACAAGACTCGTCAGACATGGCAGGCAAGACTCGTCAGACATGGCAGACAAGACTCGTCAGACACGGCAGACAAGACTCGTCAGACACAGCAGACAAGACTCGTCAGACATGGCAGGCAAGACTCGTCAGACACAGCAGACAAGACTCGTCAGACATGGCAGGCAAGACTCGTCAGACACAGCAGACAAGACTCGTCAGACATGGCAGGCAAGACTCGTCAGACACAGCAGACAAGACTCGTCAGACACGGCAGACAAGACTCGTCAGACATGGCAGACAAGACTCATCAGACACGGTAGACAAGACTCGTCAGACACGGCAGACAAGACTCGTCAGACATGGCAGGCAAGACTCGTCAGACACGGCAGACAAGACTCGTCAGACATGGCAGACAAGACTCGTCAGACACAGCAGACAAGACTCGTCAGACACAGCAGACAAGACTCGTCAGACATGGCAGGCAAGACTCGTCAGACACAGCAGACAAGACTCGTCAGACATGGCAGACAAGACTCGTCAGACACAGCAGACAAGACTCGTCAGACATGGCAGGCAAGACTCGTCAGACACGGCAGACAAGACTCGTCAGACACAGCAGACAAGACTCGTCAGACACAGCAGACAAGACTCGTCAGACATGGCAGGCAAGACTCGTCAGACACGGCAGGCAAGACTCGTCAGACACGGCAGGCAAGACTCGTCAGACACGGCAGACAAGACTCGTCAGACACGGCAGGCAAGACTCGTCAGACACGGCAGGCAAGACTCGTCAGACATGGCAGGCAAGACTCGTCAGACACGGCAGACAAGACTCGTCAGACACAGCAGACAAGACTCGTCAGACACGGCAGGCAAGACTCGTCAGACACGGCAGACAAGACTCGTCAGACACGGCAGACAAGACTCGTCAGACACAGCAGACAAGACTCGTCAGACACAGCAGACAAGACTCGTCAGACACGGCAGACAAGACTCGTCAGACACGGCAGACAAGACTCGTCAGACACGGCAGGCAAGACTCGTCAGACACGGCAGGCAAGACTCGTCAGACACGGCAGGCAAGACTCGTCAGACACAGCAGACAAGACTCGTCAGACATGGCAGGCAAGACTCGTCAGACACAGCAGACAAGACTCGTCAGACATGGCAGGCAAGACTAGTCAGACATGGCAGACAAGACTCGTCAGACATGGCAGACAAGACTCGTCAGACACGGCAGACAAGACTCGTCAGACATGGCAGACAAGACTCGTCAGACACAGCAGACAAGACTCGTCAGACATGGCAGGCAAGACTCGTCAGACATGGCAGACAAAACTCGTCAGACACAGCAGACAAGACTCGTCAGACACGGCAGACAAGACTCGTCAGACATGGCAGACAAGACTCGTCAGACACGGCAGACAAGACTCGTCAGACACGGCAGACAAGACTCGTCAGACATGGCAGGCAAGACTCGTCAGACACGGCAGGCAAGACTCGTCAGACACGGCAGACAAGACTCGTCAGACACAGCAGGCAAGACTCGTCAGACATGGCAGGCAAGACTCGTCAGACACAGCAGACAAGACTCGTCAGACACGGCAGGCAAGACTCGTCAGACACGGCAGACAAGACTCGTCAGACACGGCAGGCAAGACACGTCAGACACAGCAGACAAGACTCGTCAGACATGGCAGGCAAGACTCGTCAGACACGGCAGGCAAGACTCGTCAGACACGGCAGACAAGACTCGTCAGACACGGCAGACAAGACTCGTCAGACATGGCAGGCAAGACTCGTCAGACACGGCAGGCAAGACTCGTCAGACACGGCAGGCAAGACTCGTCAGACACAGCAGACAAGACTCGTCAGACATGGCAGGCAAGACTCGTCAGACATGGCAGACAAGACTCGTCAGACACAGCAGACAAGACTCGTCAGACACAGCAGGCAAGACTCGTCAGACACAGCAGGCAAGACTCGTCAGACACAGCAGACAAGACTCGTCAGACACAGCAGACAAGACTCGTCAGACACGGCAGGCAAGACTCGTCAGACACGGCAGGCAAGACTCGTCAGACACAGCAGACAAGACTCGTCAGACATGGCAGGCAAGACTCGTCAGACACGGCAGACAAGACTCGTCAGACATGGCAGACAAGACTCGTCAGACACGGCAGGCAAGACTCGTCAGACACAGCAGACAAGACTCGTCAGACATGGCAGGCAAGACTCGTCAGACACAGCAGACAAGACTCGTCAGACATGGCAGGCAAGACTCGTCAGACACGGCAGACAAGACTCGTCAGACATGGCAGGCAAGACTCGTCAGACACAGCAGACAAGACTCGTCAGACATGGCAGGCAAGACTCGTCAGACATGGCAGACAAGACTCGTCAGACATGGCAGACAAGACTCGTCAGACACGGCAGACAAGACTCGTCAGACATGGCAGACAAGACTCGTCAGACATGGCAGGCAAGACTCGTCAGACATGGCAGACAAGACTCGTCAGACACGGCAGACAAGACTCGTCAGACACAGCAGACAAGACTCGTCAGACATGGCAGGCAAGACTCGTCAGACACAGCAGACAAGACTCGTCAGACATGGCAGGCAAGACTCGTCAGACACAGCAGACAAGACTCGTCAGACATGGCAGGCAATACTCGTCAGACATGGCAGGCAAGACTCGCCAGACACGGTAGGCAAGACTCGTCAGACACGGCAGACAAGACTCGTCAGACACGGCAGACAAGACTCGTCAGACACAGCAGACAAGACTCGTCAGACACGGCAGACAAGACTCGTCAGACATGGCAGACAAGACTCGTCAGACACGGCAGACAAGACTCGTCAGACACGGCAGACAAGACTCGTCAGACACGGCAGACAAGACTCGTCAGACATGGCAGGCAAGACTCGTCAGACACGGCAGACAAGACTCGTCAGACATGGCAGACAAGACTCGTCAGACACAGCAGACAAGACTCGTCAGACACAGCAGACAAGACTCGTCAGACACGGCAGACAAGACTCGTCAGACATGGCAGGCAAGACTCGTCAGACACGGCAGGCAAGACTCGTCAGACACGGCAGACAAGACTCGTCAGACACAGCAGGCAAGACTCGTCAGACATGGCAGGCAAGACTCGTCAGACACAGCAGACAAGACTCGTCAGACACGGCAGGCAAGACTCGTCAGACACGGCAGACAAGACTCGTCAGACACGGCAGGCAAGACACGTCAGACACAGCAGACAAGACTCGTCAGACATGGCAGGCAAGACTCGTCAGACACGGCAGGCAAGACTCGTCAGACACGGCAGACAAGACTCGTCAGACACGGCAGACAAGACTCGTCAGACATGGCAGGCAAGACTCGTCAGACACGGCAGGCAAGACTCGTCAGACACGGCAGGCAAGACTCGTCAGACACAGCAGACAAGACTCGTCAGACATGGCAGGCAAGACTCGTCAGACATGGCAGACAAGACTCGTCAGACACAGCAGACAAGACTCGTCAGACACAGCAGGCAAGACTCGTCAGACACAGCAGGCAAGACTCGTCAGACACAGCAGACAAGACTCGTCAGACACAGCAGACAAGACTCGTCAGACACGGCAGGCAAGACTCGTCAGACACGGCAGGCAAGACTCGTCAGACACAGCAGACAAGACTCGTCAGACATGGCAGGCAAGACTCGTCAGACACGGCAGACAAGACTCGTCAGACATGGCAGACAAGACTCGTCAGACACGGCAGGCAAGACTCGTCAGACACAGCAGACAAGACTCGTCAGACATGACAGGCAAGACTCGTCAGACACAGCAGACAAGACTCGTCAGACATGGCAGGCAAGACTCGTCAGACACGGCAGACAAGACTCGTCAGACATGGCAGGCAAGACTCGTCAGACACAGCAGACAAGACTCGTCAGACATGGCAGGCAAGACTCGTCAGACATGGCAGACAAGACTCGTCAGACATGGCAGACAAGACTCGTCAGACACGGCAGACAAGACTCGTCAGACATGGCAGACAAGACTCGTCAGACATGGCAGGCAAGACTCGTCAGACATGGCAGACAAGACTCGTCAGACACGGCAGACAAGACTCGTCAGACACAGCAGACAAGACTCGTCAGACATGGCAGGCAAGACTCGTCAGACACAGCAGACAAGACTCGTCAGACATGGCAGGCAAGACTCGTCAGACACAGCAGACAAGACTCGTCAGACATGGCAGGCAATACTCGTCAGACATGGCAGGCAAGACTCGCCAGACACGGTAGGCAAGACTCGTCAGACACGGCAGACAAGACTCGTCAGACACGGCAGACAAGACTCGTCAGACACAGCAGACAAGACTCGTCAGACACGGCAGACAAGACTCGTCAGACATGGCAGACAAGACTCGTCAGACACGGCAGACAAGACTCGTCAGACACGGCAGACAAGACTCGTCAGACACGGCAGACAAGACTCGTCAGACATGGCAGGCAAGACTCGTCAGACACGGCAGACAAGACTCGTCAGACATGGCAGACAAGACTCGTCAGACACAGCAGACAAGACTCGTCAGACACAGCAGACAAGACTCGTCAGACACGGCAGGCAAGGCACCGACAGGTCAGCGCGAGACAGGACAGAAAAAACTGTATCGTGATTGCATATATCATGGGAGCAGTTTCCCAGAAACACGAAGTCTCATAAAGACAAAGACATAAAAGAAAAGTCCAATAAAGAGCCTCTTGGGCCCATCCGAGGTTGCACCCCCTCCTCCCTCTCCCCCCTCCACCAGTCTCACCCCTTTAAATCACCTTACTATACCTGCATACAAGAAGGCTAATCCCACGAGTATTTATGAACTAATCCCTTCTCTGTAAAGTATTTATCTAATCTAATTTTGAATGAAGCAAGTGTCACTGCATCAGCGACATCCCCTGGTAGCATATTCCAATGTCCTACAACCCTTCTACTGAAAAAATGACTGTCGTAGCCTAGTCCTACTTTGTTTCATGAGTTTATGCTGATGACCTCTACCTCGATTTTCCCTATTGAACGCAAACATTCCCTTTAAATATCCAGAATGCTGACCATTTACAAATTTGAAGACTTCAATTAGATCTCCTCTTAGCCTTCTATATTTAAGTGAAAACATACCCAATTTCTTTAATCTATCTTCATAAGGTAAACTACCAAGACAATTAACCTTTTTTGTTGCCTTTTATGAACTCTTTCTAACAACCAGCAATCTTTCTCATATGTTGGAGACCAGGCTTGTACACAATACTCCAAATGTGGTCTAACGTATGCACAATACAGTTTTGTTATTACCTTTTCACTTTTGTAGGAAACATTTCTGTTAATGGCCCCTAGCATTCTAAGTGCCTTTTCCCTAGCTTAAACAACCTGGTCTGACGCTGATAGTCTATTGTTTACCACGACACCTAAATCTCTTTCCTTTTCAATCTGCTCCATTTTCTGCCCACCCATTTCATACCTATGTTTACCGCTAGCCCGTCCAGCGTGCATAATCTTACATTTACTAAAATTTAATTTCATCTGCCATGCTTCAGACCACTCGACTAGCTTGCCCAGATCTGATTGAAAAACATCCTGATCATGTTTTCCTCTAATAATCCTGAAAACTTTTAGATCGTCTGCAAACTTCAAGACTGTGCTGTCTATACTGTTCTCAATTGCATTCACAAATATTATAAAAAGCAATGGGCCCAGGACTGAGCCCTGTGGAACCCCACTGAGAACCTCCTTCCATTGTGATTTGCACCCATTCAATATAACCCTTTGCTGGCGTCCTGAAAGCCACGTGTCTACACAATCCAGAATCTTGCCCCTGAGCCCATGAATTTTAAGTTGCAACCCCAGTCTTGTATGGGGGACTTCGTCAAATGCTTTACTGAAATCAAGAAAAGCTACATTTACAAATGACATTACTCTATCTTTCTGGCATTCCTGCAGCATAGATGTTGTAATACAATTGAACATTTGCATTCCAAAAATAATTAACTCGGGCCAGCTGCTACTAATATGTTCGGTCATGGAGTTTAGGAGGGTAAACCACTAAAAAATCACTTTCCGGTGTCTATAAGACCGCATTCCCCCGCCGCTCACCGGCTACGTAAAGATATCCGTCGTGTGCGACCACTGCGGCTGAGGTGATGCCAGCCTTCAGGCCGGGCAGCTGCTCCCAGGTGTTGGTCTCTGTGTTGTACCTGACGGCAGTTCATATACCGGTCATATGGCTGGCATATACATGTCATATACAATAATATACATGTATACAATAATATACATATCGTATACAATAATATACATGTATACAATAATATACATGTATACAATAATATACATGTATACATGTCATATACAATAATATACATGTATACATGTCATATACAATACTATACATGTATACATGTCATATACAATAATATACATGTCATATACAATAATATACATGTATACATGTTATATACAATAATATACATGTATACATGACATATACAATAATATACATGTCATATACAATAATATACATGTCATATACAATAATATACATGTATACATGACATATACAATAATATACATGTCATATACAATAATATACATGTATACATGTCATAGACAATAATATACATGTATACATGCCATATACAATAATATACACGTATACGTCATATACAATAATATACATGTCATATACAATAATATACATGTATACATGTCATATACAATAATATACATGTATACATGTCATATACAATAATATACATGTATACATGACATGTACAATAATATACATGTATACATGTCATATACAATAATATACATGTATACATGTCATATACAATAATATACATGTATACATGACATATACAATAATATACATGTATACATGACATACAATAATATACATGTCATATACAATAATAAACATGTATACATGTCATATACAATACTATACATGTATACATGTCATATACAATAATATACATGTATACATGTCATATACAATAATATACATGTCATATACAATAATATACATGTATACATGTCATATACAATAATATACATGTATACATGTCATATACAATAATATACATGTATACATGTCATATACAATAATATACATGTATACATGTAATATACAATAATATACATGTATACATGTCATATACAATAATATACATGTCATATACAATAATATACATGTATACATGTCATATACAATAATATACATGTATACATGTCATATACAATAATATACATGTATACATGTCATATACAATAATATACATGTATACATGTCATATACAATAATATACATGTATACATGTCATATACAATAATATACATGTATACATGTCATATACAATAATATACATGTATACATGTCATATACAATAATATACATGGCGTATACCTATCATAGATATAACCGTCACAGAGCGCCTGACAGTTTGTCGGTACAGTCTGTTCACCTTACAGGGTGTCACTAGTGATACTTTTTTTCTGACGAAAGAATCCTTAACGCAGTTTCCCCGATAGCGTTTCACCCGTTACGTTTCTGCTCGTGTTACCTTTCAACAGAGTCGAGCCGAGCTGTGCCGTCCCAGCCGCCTGCCGAGTAGACAAACCCGTCCAGCACGGCCATACCTGTACACAGAGCGAAGGGGAACACACTGGTGTCACTTCACAGAGAAGGGTGCCGATGCAGGCGACACGCTGGTGTCACTATCCAGAGGAGGGCACGTGGCCAGATGGGAGCATGTAGCCAGGAGTGGCGATACACCAGCATTACCAGCTGGCTCACGATGGCCAGCATTGCGCACAACGCTCACCCTGTTCCAAAGGAAAGTGGGGGTCAGACCCCTTATACAGATGACCCTTTGGGAACTTAACCGATCCCTGACACAGAAAGCGGTGTGCGAAGGACCTCCTGGTCTGCTTAATAAACACACACACACACAAAAACACAAAGCACGTACACCAAACACAAACACCGCGTGTGCTCACCGAGCTCTGAGCGGGCGAAAGACATGCTGGCCATCTCCTCCCACTTGTTAAGCGGAGGGTCAAACCTCAGAAGTTGATTACTGGCGATCCCGTCCGGAAACTCCCCTCCGGCGACATACAGCACATTCTTCCCGGTCACCACGGATCCGTGCTTACTGCAGAGGTCAGCAGAGGTCAGCAGAGGTCAGCAGAGGTCAGCAGAGGTTAGCAGAGGTCAGCAGAGGTCAGCAGAGGTCGGCAGAGGTCAACAGAGGTCAGGAGAAGTCAACAGAGGTCAGCAGATGTCAGCAGAGGTCAACATAGGTCAGCAGGGGTCATCACGGCATCGTGCTTACTGCAGAGGTCAGAAGAGGTCGGCAGAGGTCAACAGAGGTCAGCAGGGGTTACCACGGCACCGTGCTTACTGTAGAGGTCAGCAGAGGTCAGCAGAGGTCAACAGGGGTCAGCAGGGGTCACCACGGCACCGTGCTTACTGCAGAGGTCAGAAGGTCAGCAGAGATCAGCAGAGGTGAGCGGACACCAACTTTGTCCCAAGCCTTCGGTCGACACATTAAAGATGCCAACAGCATGAATTATTCGCGACCCAACCGACAATGAACGGTTTCTGTACAATTTACCGATAGGACGTAGCTCGCCAGCGGCAGTTAAGTACTGACCTGACTGCGAAGGGAAGATTTCCCAGCGAGGCCCACTGGTTGGAGGCGGGGTCGAATCCCTCCACGCAGCGCAGCACCACCCGGTCATCCTCCCCACCGGCACATACAATCACCTGAGGCACACACACAAGCACAGCACTGGTTGGAGGCGGGGTCGAATCCCTCCACGCAGCGCAGCACCACCCGGCCATCCTCCCCACCGGCACATACAATCCGCGCGCGCGCACGAACACACACACGCGCACACGCACGCGCGCACGCACACGCACGCGCGTACGCACACGCACACGCACACGCACACGCACACGCACACGCACACGCACACGCACACGCACACGCACACGCACACGCACACGCACACGCACACGCACGTAGCGGTAGCCGAGATATCGGAATCTGGATTATAAATGAGATGCTTTATTCGAGCTGAGTCGCAATGCGAGGTCAGTATAGATGGGTACTGCCTGGAGTTAAGCAATGCGGCATTCGAAAATGATGCTGACTTCATATTGGCTCACATTCACCAGCTCTGCGTTTCTCCTGGGTCGGGTGTAGACCCCCTGGGGAAAGCAGGGGAGGAAAGATGTACTAATGGCAGAAGAGGGGAACCCTGGGGAGAGGAACCACGAGAGGGGAACCCAGGGGAGAGGGAGGGAGACTTACATCCACCAGCTCTGCGTTCCTCCTGGGTCGGGTACTGACACCCAGGGGAGAGGGAGACTTACATCCACCAGCTCTGCGTTCCTCCTGGGTCGGGTGCGGACCCCTTGCATGTCTCCCCTCCGGTCAGGCAGCAGGTGGTACAGTCTGCCGGCACAGTGACGACACACAACACGTCACACGTCATACATCACACGTCATACATCACACGTCATACATAATGCGTCATACGTCATACATCACACGTCATGCATCATACGTCATACATCATACGTCATACATCACACGTCATACATCACACGTCATACATCACACGTCATACATCACACGTCACACGTCATACATCACACGTCATACATCACACGTCATATATCACACGTCATACATCACACGTCATACATCACATGTCATACAACACACGTCACACACCACACGTCATACATCACACATCATATATCAAACGTCATACATCACACGTCATACGTCACACGTCATACATCACACGTCATGCATCATACGTCACACACCACACGCCATACATCACACGTCATACATCACACGTCATGCATCACACGTCATACATCACACGTCACACGTCATACATCACACGTCATATATCACACGTCATACATCACACGTCATACAACACATGTCATACATCATACGTCATACATCATACATCAAAACGTCAGCCATTATGTCACACGCCACATATCAAACGTCACACGTCAGCAAAACATCACACGCCCACCAAAACATAGCCGTATCTGCCACTATAGCACAGTGTACCCGCCCTATATCACAGTACCCCGCCCGTGATAGTGTACCTATTGTACTTCCTCCAGTACACCTACACCCTGACGTACTCCCTGACGACGAAGGCTCCCAGTACCGTCTCCTCCTCAATCTGACCCGTATCTGACCCCTCCTAACGTACCGTGCCTCCTCCAGCAGACTGTGGCACTCGGGCGACGTGCGTACGATCTTCTGCTTGGAGACGCAATCGTGCAGGAAGTAAGGTGACAGCAGCGGCAGACGCACACTCTCCAGAACCTGACGTCATACAAACACATCGTCACGTCAAACACGCGCAGTTTGACGTCATACAGACACAATATGACGTCATACACGTGCAGAGATAGGAGGCAGAAACAGCTGAGATGACATAACAAAACGAGATGATGATTGATGATTATTGATGATGATTGATGATGATTGATGATGATTGGTGATGATTGATGATGATTGATGATGATTGATGATGATTGATGATGATTGGTGATGATTGATGATGATGATTGATGATGATTGATGATTGATGATTTTTGATGATGATTGATGATGATTGATGATGATTGATGATGATTGATGATGATTGGTGATGATTGATGATGATTGATGATGATTGATGATGATTGATGATGATTGGTGATGATTGATGATGATTGATGATGATTGGTGATGATTGATGATGATGATTGATGATTGATGATGATTGATGATGATTGATGATGATTGATGATGATTGATGATGATTGATGATGATTGATGATGATTGATGATGATTGATGATGATTGATGATGATTGATGATGATTGATGATGATTGATGATGATTGATGATGATTGATGATGATTGATGATGATTGATGATGATTGATGATGATGGGGGTTTAAAGGACGTTTAAAGGACGTTTCGACTATATGTTTTGTTCATGCCTTTGAGGTGTTCAGATCATGTTACATGTTGGGGCTTTGTCCAGAGCAGAAAACATGACGCATGCTTTAACAAATAGTGAGAGAAAGGTCACTAAAATAAACACTAGCCACATAATATAAAGAAACAAGTCACATGGGTGGGCAAATCACCTAAAGGCTATAACAACACATAAGAACCCTAGGACGACGAGCCTAACGCTTAGAAATATTTGTAAGCCTTGTCCAGAAAAGGAAGCATTTTCCTTGCATACATCGCACTCAGTACCTAATGATCTCAGGACTAATGTCTTCCCTGCATGCTGTACCTTATGGAACCCATCCTTGCGGACGTCTGGCTGGTGGTTGAACCAGTTGAGGACGGCGGTGAAGACGTCCTCCTCCCGCGGGACATCCAGTGCATCTGAAGACACCAGCTCCACCAGCTTGGCGCGCGACAGGTTCAGAAACTCCTCATGATCGGCGACGTCGGGGAAGTTACTGTAGGAGGGAAAAGGAGGGGTCACGTGTGGAAATGAGATAGTGATGAATACATGCCGCAACGCGGGTGCAGAGTTTTTATACAGGCTATGATTGTGCTCACTATGATTTAATGAATGCCATGATTTCACGAATCAGGGTGAAGCATTTGTGCAGCTTTCGTGGGGAGAGCACATATTAGTTGGCATCTGAATGGAATCACTATGAACCTAGATGATTCACCCGACCCCAAAATACCTCAGCTAACCGATCTAACCACTGCAGCTCCCTGTACAGCATTATTCGCCTACTCAACACATTAGGCAACAGCCAAACCTGAAGCTATTACTTGAGGATGCTTAGGTCAAAACCCATCCCTCCTAAAGGACAAACCTAAGAGCGAACGCCTTGGCCACCTCCTGCAGCCTCTCACAGTTCATCGTCTCGGCGAAGCAGTGGATACCCAGGCAGTTGGAGGCGTCCATGTGCTTCTCCATAAACAGCGAGCAGGCGTCCCGCACCGACAGCACCTGGCGGCCGAACGCAGAAGCTTAATTGTGTTACGCTGATGATAGATGGCAGCAGCAAGACGTTCAGTCACGAGCTTCCAGCGAACTCT
Source organism: Chirona hameri (assembly GCA_036785665.1). Taxonomy (NCBI): domain Eukaryota; kingdom Metazoa; phylum Arthropoda; class Thecostraca; order Balanomorpha; family Balanidae; genus Chirona; species Chirona hameri. Next base: position 6,020 of record JAXIVJ010003207.1, on the reverse strand, counting down.
ACAGCCGGTGACCACGGGCGGAGTTTCTTTCTCAGTAATCGTTGTACATGTGGATAAAGTAAATTTCCTAAGAGCCTATGCAGATGCATTAACGACACTAGCGCCACCTACTACGGTGTGGCAATGATAGGTTTCGCTGCTTTTGAACCGATGTTTAATTAATGCAAATTCACGTGTTCGAAAGAGAAACCTGGCGAAATTGAAAATCAGCTCTAAAAATTACAGCATCTTTGATTAAAATCACTGGGGCCGGAGGGAGCGCCGGCACTGGTCGGAGAGAGGCGCCGTTGGCCGGAGGGGCGCTGTCATGGGCCGGAGAGGCGCCGTCTATGGCAGGGGACGCCTTCACTGGCCGGGGGCGCCGTAACTGGCCAGAGGGGCGTCGTGACCAGGGCTGCGGAGTCGAAGTCGAAGTCGAAGTCGAAGTCGAAGTCGAAGTCGAAGTCGAAGTCGAAGTCGGAGTCGGAGTCGGTCGGGCCGGTAGTTTTGGCCGGAGTCAGAGTCGGAGTCGGAGTCGCTAAAATATTACCGACTCCAGCCCGGCCCGGAGTAGGAGTCGACTTTTTGGCAATTGGCGATTACTTTGGTCGGTAGAATAGTCGTCGGCGGTCGGCCTAGGGACATTAACTTCACACCCCTTTCGAAAGTAAATGAGTGGAAAATGAAAACTATAGTCTACTCATCTATCGGTAGATTTCCGCCTGATGAAGATAGGGCAATCATTGTATCATCATCTAATGGTGATTGGGGTTTTGGATGCACCGACTCTTATGGTCACACGGTGCCCATTTTAATGTCATCTTGCTCGTTTCGTCAAGGAGTTTCGAATCATACCATGGTGACCAGGTTACCTAAGTCAAATAAAAAATTGGCCTCAGGTCAAGGTAATTTAAGGTCATGTGATGAACCAGGTATGTCGTGCTGCGCAATGTCGGACGCGTCTCGACGAGACATACACAGTGGTGCCGGTCTCACGTTCTTATCTTCATGTTATGCTATCAATAGTTATTGGCAAAGAAGGCAAAGAAGTATCACCTCAGATGGTCTCACTCGGTCGTGTAGGGGTCACTGAGCAATAATTGTACTTGGGTCATCAAGAATGAGCTATAATAGCATAATTTTAAATCATTATTCTGATCTAATGCGTATCCTCTGATACGAAAACATTTGTAAATTGTATTGTTGCTTTATAATGGGAAGGTCACGAAACTGGCCTGACCTTAGGTCACCGATAGAAGAAAGAAAAAATTCAAGCCTGCAGGGTCGTAGGTATCTATGGCTTAATTACGTCCTGTGAGTTATAAAGTGCTGAGCCAAACATTGTGGCCAGTGGCTGTGGCACGAACACAAAGGATCTAGCTCGCTTGTGCATTTAGCTATATTTAAAACAAACTTGACTTTGTAAAAGTTGTTTATATTTCATTAAAAATCAGAAAAGATGCAAATTTTCGGTCCATTTCAGTCATTTAGGGGCATGGCACGATGCCCCTCCCCCCCCCCCCCCCCCCCCACGATGGTCATGACATGATTACATCCACCCTCGAGCACCCCCAATGATTTGTGAAAATCCACACCCCTGACTGGTAAACTTGTTCCGCCGCCTGCAGGCGAGCGCGACTGGGCTAGACGCGCGGCCGGCACGCCGCGCCCGTGCTCGGGCGGCGTAGCAAATTTTCCCAATACTGTTTAGAATAAAGACAAACGGAGAAAATAGATGACATTGCAGATATTGCTTTCTGGCATACGGTTGGAGAACGGATATAGGCAGGAGTCAGAGTCGGAGTCGGAGTCGGAGTTACTAAAATGATGTCGACTCCGCAGCCCTGGGACTCGTGACTGATCGGAGGGGCACCAGCTTTGAATGAGCGCCTCAGGTCCAAGGACCAGGTCATGACCTGCATGACCTGACACTCGGTACGCCACTGGTCTATAGAGTCTACAGACTGTATATCTGGGCCGTGGCTCTATAACTCTACAGACTGTTTAATTGTGTGTGTCTGTGAATGTGTTGTGGGGTGGGTGATCTTTTCCCGTTGGGCTTAAGTTCTTTGTCAGCCCATTGCAGCCGCTCCAACTTCCAAGCTTCAGAACGGCAGCTGAGCTTCATCATGTCAGGCACGTTTCGAGACGTTCGCGCTGACGGCATACGGGTGGTCGATTCGTGTTTTTCAGTGTACCTATGATGTGTAAACGTAAGAAAAGGTTTCTTTTCATGATGTTTTATCAAATCAATACTGTGATGCCACCTTGCCAGAGAAGTAAACAGCATAAAAATCATGTCACTGCATAGTTTAGCAATAAGGCAAACTTGCACAATGTTTCACTGCCATTGGCTAATATGTCGGGATTCATTGAAACTTATGCTAATAATGTAAGTGATTTTAATCAAAGATGCTGTGATTTGTGTAGCTTATTTTCAATTTCGCCAGGTTTTATTTTCGAACACGTGGATTTGCATTCATTAAATATCGGTTCAAACACAGCGAAACCTGGTGGCGCTAGTGTCGTTAATGCATCTGAATAGGCTCTTAGGAGATTGACTTTAGCCGCATGTACAACGATTATTTTGCGGAATTTTGGTCACCAATCATCTTTTTATGCCCATGCGCCAAAGAATATCATTTTTTTTAAAAACATATTTGTTTTTGATGACACCCTAATGTGCATTGTCCCCTAGTTATCTTTGACAACATGGCCATAACTGATCATGCGCGAGACTAGAGCGGGCAAGTCAGGTGCCTGTACCTATCTTCATGACGCCCGAAGTCAACCGAATAATACTGAATACTGAATATTGAATAACAGGGAATTTCCCCTCTGTTCCAACCCACTAAGTTAACAGGCCGCCTCTTTGGAACATCAAACCCCTTTGGTCGCTACTGGGCCAGAGTTGGAACTTCTTTTTGGAAAATATCCAGCCATGCCCATAACAGATAAGTATTCTAGCAACAACAACAACAACAAAAACGCTTTCAGCGGGTCAGAAATCTCAAATACATCCGACTGAAACAAAAGTTCCCAACTCCTCCTAAACTCGTTCTACCGTCATAACAGACGGAGGACCTGTGACCTGAGATCTGACCTGGACCTGTGACAGAACTGTGACCTGTGTAACAGCTGACCTGGAGGAGGTTGGAGGCCGCCATCAGGCTCTGCACGTTGGCCTGTGTGATGCTGACGGCGCCGGAGTAGGCGAACTGCAGCAGCGTCTCCAGCATCAACGGCTCGATGTCCTTCAGCGTCACCTCGCGGTCGTGAGACTCCTTCAACTGACTGTTGAACATCGCCTGCGGGTAGAGGTGCGGTATTTGAGGTACGGTAGAGGTGCGGTATTTGAGGTACGGTGAGGTAGAGTGCGGTAGATGCAGTATTTCGATACCGCCGTGCCGGCGCCCTCCACGGCGGTATATAGCGGTAATTACCCGGTATTTCTGTATTACATGAAAACACTCGGCCAAGCTAGGTAGCTAACATACGTAACTAACGCATTCTCATGGTGTATTATATATCTATATCTATATATCTGTCTCTGTCTCTGTCTCTGTCTCTGTCTCTGTCTCTATATATATATATCTATATATATATATATATATATATATCTATCTGTATATCTATCTGTATATCTATCTGTTTTATATCTATCTGTATATCTATCTGTATATCTATCTGTATATCTATCTGTATATCTATCTGTATATCTATCTGTATATCTATCTGTATATCTATCTGTATATCTATCTGTATATCTATCTGTATATCTATCTGTATATCTATCTGTATATCTATCTGTATATCTATCTGTATATCTATCTGTATATCTATCTCTATCTCTATCTCTATCTCTATCTCTATCTCTATCTCTATCTCTATCTCTATCTCTATCTCTATCTCTATCTCTATCTCTATCTCTATCTCTATCTCTATCTCTATCTCTATCTCTTCTCTATCTCTATCTCTATCTCTATCTCTATCTCTATCTCTATCTCTATCTCTATCTCTATCTCTATCTCTATCTCTATCTCTATCTCTATCTCTATCTCTATCTCTATCTCTATCTCTATCTCTATCTCTATCTCTATCTCTATCTCTATCTCTATCTCTATCTCTATCTCTATCTCTATCTCTATTTCTATCTCTATCTCTATCTCTATCTCTATCTCTATCTCTATCTCTATCTCTATCTCTATCTCTATCTCTATCTCTATCTCTATCTCTATCTCTATCTCTATCCTCTATCTCTATCTCTATCTCTATCTCTATCTCTATCTCTATCTCTATCTCTATCTCTATCTCTATCTCTAATCTCTATCTCTATCTCTATATATATATATATATATATATATATATATATATATATATATATATATATAATATATATGTGCAGGTGTGCAGGTGTGCAGGTGTGCAGGTGTGCAGGTGTGCAGGTGTGCAGGTGTGCAGGTGTGCAGGTGTGCAGGTGTGCAGGTGTGCAGGTGTGCAGGTGTTGCAGGTGTGCAGGTGTGCAGGTGTGCAGGTGTGCAGGTGTGCAGGTGTGCAGGTGTGCAGGTGTGCAGGTGTGCAGGTGTGCAGGTGTGCAGGTGTGCAGGTGTGCAGGTGTGCAGGTGTGCAGGTGTGCAGGTGTGCAGGTGTGCAGGTGTGCAGGTGTGCAGGTGTGCAGGTGTGCAGGTGTGCAGGTGTGCAGGTGTGCAGGTGTGCAGGTGTGCAGGTGTGCAGGTGTGCAGGTGTGCAGGTGTGCAGGTGTGCAGGTGTGCAGGTGTGCAGGTGTGCAGGTGTGCAGGTGTGCAGGTGTGCAGGTGTGCAGTGTGTGCAGGTGTGCAGGTGTGCAGGTGTGCAGGTGTGCAGGTGTGCAGGTGTGCAGGTGTGCAGGTGTGCAGGTGTGCAGGTGTGCAGGTGTGCAGGTGTGCAGGTGTGCAGTGTGCAGGTGTGCAGGTGTGCAGGTGTGCAGGTGTGCAGGTGTGCAGGTGTGCAGGTGTGCAGGTGTGCAGGTGTGCAGGTGTGCAGGTGTGCAGGTGTGCAGGTGTGCAGGTGTGCAGGTGTGCAGGTGTTGCAGGTGTGCAGGTGTGCAGGTGTGCAGGGTGTGCAGGTGTGCAGGTGTGCAGGTGTGCAGGTGTGCAGGTGTGCAGGTGTGCAGGTGTGCAGGTGTGCAGGTGTGCAGGTGTGCAGGTGTGCAGGTGTGCAGGTGTGCAGGTGTGCAGGTGTGCAGGTGTGCAGGTGTGCAGGTGTGCAGGTGTGCAGGTGTGCAGGTGTGCAGGTGTGCAGGTGTGCAGGTGTGCAGGTGTGCAGGTGTGCAGGTGTGCAGGTGTGCAGGTGTGCAGGTGTGCAGGTGTGCAGGTGTGCAGGTGTGCAGGTGTGCAGGTGTGCAGGTGTGCAGGTGTGCAGGTGTGCAGGTGTGCAGGTGTGCAGGTGTGCAGGTGTGCAGGTGTGCAGGTGTGCAGGTGTGCAGGTGTGCAGGTGTGCAGGTGTGCAGGTGTGCAGGTGTGCAGGTGTGCAGGTGTGCAGGTGTGCAGGTGTGCAGGTGTGCAGCGTGTGCAGGTGTGCAGGTGTGCAGGTGTGCAGGTGTGCAGGTGTGCAGGTGTGCAGGTGTGCAGGTGTGCAGGTGTGCAGGTGTGCAGGTGTGCAGGTGTGCAGGTGTGCAGGTGTGCAGGTGTGCAGGTGTGCAGGTGTGCAGGTGTGCAGGTGTGCAGGTGTGCAGGTGTGCAGGTGTGCAGGTGTGCAGGTGTGCAGGTGTGCAGGTGTGCAGGTGTGCAGGTGTGCAGGTGTGCAGGTGTGAGGTGTGCAGGTGTGCAGGTGTGCAGGTGTGCAGGTGTGCAGGTGTGCAGGTGTGCAGGTGTGTAGGTGTGTAGGTGTGTAGGTGTGTAGGTGTGTAGGTGTGTAGGTGTGTAGGTGTGTAGGTGTGTAGGTGTGTAGGTGTGTAGGTGTGTAGGTGTGTAGGTGTGTAGGTCGTGTAGTGTGTAGGTGTGTAGGTGTGTAGGTGTGTAGGTGTGTAGGTGTGTAGGTGTGTAGGTGTGTAGGTGTGTAGG
>JAXIVJ010003206.1:57500-97169 GCA_036785665.1 Chirona hameri | reverse complement strand
GAGCCAGGAGAGCCAGAGAGCCAGAGAGCCAGCAGAGCCAGAGAGCCAGGAGAGCCAGAGAGCCAGAGCCAGCCAGAGAGCCAGAGAGCCAGAGAGCCAGAGAGCCAGAGAGCCAGAGAGCCAGAGAGCCAGAGAGCCAGAGAGCCAGAGAGCCAGAGAGCCAGAGAGCCAGAGAGCCAGAGAGCCAGAGAGCCAGAGAGCCAGAGAGTCAGAGAGCTCAGAGAGCCAGAGAGCCAGAGAGCCAGAGAGCCAGAGAGCCAGAGAGCCAGAGAGCCAGAGAAGCCAGAGAGCCAGAGAGCCAGAGAGCCAGAGAGCCAGAGAGCCAGAGAGCCAGAGAGCCAGAGAGCCAGAGAGCCAGAGAGCCAGAGAGCCATCGAGCGAGGGGCGAGGGCGAGAGCGAGGACCTGACCTAAAAAAAGATCGATATACTTTCGATAGAGCTTGTCTCGAGCTATCTAACGCCGTTTTCCGCTTGTCGCTACGTTGCGTGATGTTTCGAGATCATAGGGGGGGGGGGGGATCCGCCCTCCCCCCCTCCAGGGCGTGTAATTATCAGAGGCCCCTCCAGGGCGCGCGTTATCCTCGTGGTCATCCTGCGAACAGAGTTATCTAATCTATGTGGTCAGAGCCGTATCAGAAGTTATTCACGGAGATAAGAGAAGGTCATGAGTTTATCACACCAGAGAGCGAAGAAGGTGCCACGTTACTGGTTCTGCCCCGAACAGCTGATCATTTCCCGCGTGACCTACCTCCCAGCACAACCATTGTCGAGCGATGACTGAGTCGACCGGCGAGTCAACCTTCGGCTTCTTCAGACCTCCAGAACCAGACCTCCGCCCCTGCCGCTGGCGTCTCACTGGGGATCTCTGACTCTCTTGCTGCCACCGTCCTTCACCGTCTGTCTCCGCCCTTCACCGCCTGTCACCGCCTGTCACTGCCTGTCACCGCCTGCCACTCGTCTGTTACCGCCTCCCCTGACAGCCTTGCCGGGGCGATGTGGCCCGCTCTGCACCCCAGCCTCAGGACTACCTCACCCCGAGCGGTGCTTTGGGTGAAGAGCGCTCGGCAGTCGTGATGTGACGGTCGCCAGGCCTCGGCCTTGAACAGATCAGTGACTGCCGACAATGATCTACGTCACCGCTTTGTGGTAAGTGGTGCGCTGTGCGCTGGTGAGGCGGTTGCGCTGTTGCGCTGGTGGGCGTGGTGGACGGTGTAACGGTGGGCGGTGGAGGCGGTGGACCGGTGGGTGGTGGTGGTGGGCGGTGGGCTGGTGGGCGGTGGACGGTGGGCGGTGGGCGGTGGGCGGTGGCGGTGGGGCGGATGGGCGGTGGGCGGTGGGCAGGTGGGCGGTGGGCGGTGGGCGGGTGGGCGGTGGGCGGTGGGCGGTGGGCGGTGGGCGGTGGGCGGTGGGCGGTGGGCGGTGGGCGGTGGGCGCTGTGGGTGAAGCGCTTCACTGCGCCACGCTCTGGTGACGCTGGTGACGACCGAGCACCGCACACGGACCACCCGATCGCCAGGTCACCGATGATCCGTCACATGTCAACCAGGTCACAATAGCACGTCACAGGTCACCAGGTCACTAATAGCACGTCACAGTCGCTGCAGGTCACCAATAGCACGTCACAGGTCCACTGGAGGTCACCAATAGTACGTCACAGGGTCACCAGGTCACCAATAGCACGTCACAGGTCACTGGAGGTCACCATAGCACGTCACAGTCACCAGGTCACCAATAGCACGTCACAGGTCGCTGCAGGTCACCAATAGTACGTCACAGGTCGCTGAAGGGTCACCAATAGCACGTCACAGGTCACCAGGTCACCAATAGCACTCCAGGTCACCAGGTCACCAAGATAGCACGTCACAGGTCGCTGCAGGCCGCTCAGATGAGTGAGGGGACAGCTGGGCCAGACTGACGACTATCTATTGATACCGGACCGTAGTCAAGGTCAAATCCCGCTCGTAGAGGTCAACACGGCTTAATAATGGACACGACAGATCAGAGATAGACTAATGGCGAGTCATGGCATCTATATTCTATAATAAATGTTAAAATCAATCTAGATGTTTTTTTTATACTTTTTTGTGAATGCGTCCAGGCGGAAGATGCATTATATATTTGAAAGCACTTTGTGAGATAATAGTCGCAATCTAAGACTTTGGATGGAAAGTATGGCCCAAAACCCTCAAATACCTCAATTTTGACCTTTGACCTGACCGTGACCTGACATGTGACCTTATTTTAAGAATTTCGTGTATGCATTAGATTCTTCTCACTGAGAGCTTTCGATCGCCTCCGTGCGCGCGTCTCACCTGCGGTCATTGGTTCGGGAGATACGAGGGAGGGGGGGGAGGGTGGAGGTAAAATATATATACCCCCTCAGCTGCCCGCGCGTTCGGGCTGGAGATCCTAGCGCCGCGCGGTCAATAACAGTCTACATTTTTTAATCCACGCACATTCTAGATTTCTATAGCAATGCAAAGTGAACGCACCTACGTTTGGTTGTTACTAATTTAAAGGTTTCCTTGATATTATGAATTATATTTGAAGAAAACACTTTTGTTTTCACTTTTGTACCTATCCCATTTTGACTTCTCGGCACATTTGAAACTAAATAAATGCAAGATGGAGTCTTCACTTTTACTGGGTACAGTACCTGCAGTAAAATTGTGGGTTTTGAGTTGTACTGGGCCCAGTGTACCTACAGTGTACCCATGGTGGTGGTTACGCTCACGTAGGTAGGACGGAGGGCATCACTGGACACTGCACCGCGCCGCCACGATCGGTGCAGCCGAGGCCCGGTGACCAGAGCGAGGTTAAAAGTCACGATCCGCTCCAGGACACCATATCACGGCGCAGCTCGCTGCAGATTGCGACAGTTACGCGTTGCGGGCATGGCCTGTGTTCACTCATGCCCGTCCTGACACAGGACAGTGGGCCCACCAAATTACCCGTCAGAAGCTCACGCGAGGATGCATGGCGAACATCAGCAGAGCAACGCGACCTGCAGCATCGGGCGCCAGCCGGTCACAGTGGCCGGAGCAGCGGCGGTCAGCAGTCCAGCTGCCGTCAGTGGCGCTCTGCTACGACGGGCAACGCACGGGGACATTATCGGAACAGTTTAAGGGAATTCTCGACCGGAACCGGCACGGTATTGTTCTCGCAGTTGCCCGGTACGTATGGGCAATCACGTAAAATGAAACGATGTGAACATAAACTAAACACCAATGCTAATGCTAATTATATATTGCGTCATCCCGCCCCGTCGCCCACAACTTCTGCTAGGTGGCGACACTGCTGCTGAGACTCTGGAGGACTCTTAGCGGGACATAAGATAAGGCTGATATAGGTAAGGAATGGGAGGTGCTCCTCGATAGGGTCATGCTGTAGTAGGTAGAGTACTTGCTAGGTAGCGCCGCAGAAGCGGAGCGAAATTTTTACGTGTTTGCCTGATGAAACCCAGAAATATAGGCGGTGAGCCTTGTAAAGGATAAGAAGCTAAAACTCGATGCATTCAATTCAGCGTTATATACGACGAACCGAAGACGATGACTATGGCTTCGTTATGACGATGACTACCGATGTAACGCCGCGAAGCGGCGTCATTTTTTATTTTCAGGTCATGGAAAACGAAATTGTAATATTGGAACCAGAACCGTGAGTGGAGCTAGGTACCAACCAAACCAGACGTGAGTGGAGCTAGGTACCACCAAACCAGGCCGTGAGTGGAGCTAGGTATCACCAAACCAGACCGTGAGTGGAGCTAGGCACCACCAAACCAGACCGTGCGTGGAGCTAGGTACCACCAAACCAGACTGTGAGTGGAGCTAGGTACCACCAAACCAGACCGTGAGTGGAGCTAGGTACCACCATAACCAGACCGTGCGTGGAGCTAGGTACCACCAAACCAGACCGTGAGTGGAGATAGGCACCACACAAACAGACCGTGAGTGGAGCTAGGTACCGCCAAACCATACCGTGAAATGAGTGGAGATAGGTAACCGTCCTTCCTAGGTTGCACATCTCGGTATGATGCAAAATATTGAAATAAAGGTAGCTTTTCATAATTTTTTTCCATCTCCTAATCTCCTAATAAGGGGGAGATGGCTTGGGGGGATGGTTATGGGCTGGGGACGGGTGGACCGCCCCCCCCCCCCAACATTTTCGGATTTTAACAGTACGCCTATGGGCGTTGCATTGAAAGAATCGACTTCAAAGTGCCTCCGCCCCACCCCTACTTTCGGAAGATGGTTACGCCCATGGAGATGGTCCTGGCCTGTTCCCACTATTAGCTCTTCGGTCCAGCAAATTGGTCACCGCTGGAGCAGCTTCCGGGTGCCGATCTCCTCGTCTTTTCACATAAAGATAGCCTCGGATATAGTAAATCACGATTGCCGGTGGCAGTCAGCGCTCCATAGTACATATGATAATAATAACTGTATACATTTACATATGTACCGAACTGTAACACACACCAGCTGGTAACAGTGCAAATGGTTTGAAAGCAGCAAGAGGCGGAACGACTTTTCCGCGCATAAATGGTCCCTGCAGTGGATCTGTTGGAGCCTGGGGGGGGGGGGGGATGTCTTGGGGAGATCGTCATGGCCTGGTCCTCACTATTAGCTCTTCGGTCCAGCTAATTGGTCACCGCTGGATCAGCTTCCGGGTGCCGATCTCCTAGTCTTTCCGTTCGCGCCGCGTTTTTCGAAACTCGGCAGACTAGTTAACCCTATTCCCTGCGGGGGCAGATTCTGCCCCCCCCCCCCCCCGGTGGCTTTTCACTTGCCGTTTCAGAATCGTTAAGCCTAGCGTCTTTAAAAACTTTGTGACTTTTTCCTAAATTAAATGGCCCGTGTTGTGTCAAAATTATGAAAAAATCGGTCCAGCAGAGGCGGTGCCAGGCTCCTGTTTTTGGGAGGGTGTTACGAATGCGGTTTTGCGGCGCATACTTCCTTCGTGGTTTGCAGTGACAAAAATGCGCCAGAAACAATTGCAATGCAATACACATCATAGATACTGGGATTGTACATATTTTGGGGGCAGAGACGCACTCAGGTACAAAAAAAAAATGGTAGGCGGTACCCTCCCTCAAATTAGGTCCAACTTCAAATGAGTAAGATAATAAAAGCGTTACGCGCATGGTGCCCCCCCCCCCCCCACGTTGATTTCCTGGATCCGCCTATGCGCAATATATTAAATTTAACAAACTACAGCATATAATGCCCACATGTGACGTTCATATCGTCCCAAACAATCACGAACAGCACATATTTTAACAAAAAAAATCACCCTTTACATCACCTGAATACGCCTATGATTTTCTTTTTCTTTTTTTTTCTTTTTATATATTGAAAACCAGTACATTTGAAGCTCACAAACGTTTGGGGCATGACAATCGATACAACTACATGGCCGCAATGACCTTTAACCAAAAACACAAATAAATAATGTTTTCCCCTTGCCCCCATTTTTTAACAAAAAAAAAAATTTCGGAGTCAAAAAAGAGATATCTTGTCAGAACGAATCGAATGGCGTTTTCCCCATCGAAATAGAATGAGCGGTTCTCGAGATCTCTGGGCGGGGGGGGGGGGGGCAGAATCTGACCCCCGCAGGTTAACGTAATTCTGGCCGCCCGCAGAGAATATAGGGTTAAACATGTAGCCTGCTTGAAAGCGAATATTTTATGAAGGGAATGGGCCCCGTGGGGCCAGGAATTACCGTCAAGGAGAGCCTCTGCCAATTTATTTCCCCATTTTCCAAATTTGTATAAGCAATTGCGAAACTTGTGTCATGCCGCGAAGCGGCGCGAAATTTTTCAGTTTTTGACAGCTGGATAGCTGGATAGCTGGATTTTGACTGCTGCAAAGGCAATTTTTACGATAAATTGTTAATTTTCCCCGCAAAAAGTGGGGGTCGACCTCCCCCGCCTTCTAAGTGTGTGTGTGTGTGGGGGGGGGGGGGGGGGGGGGAGGGGAGTCCAGACCCTCTCCCTCCTGACCCTCCCGTCGGCGACGCCCCATGACTAACAAATATTCCAGCACACACTCTCCGGAGAGGATTTTTTTGTTAAATTGTTTTGTACTACCACCCGCTGAATTCAAAACGCATCAGATTGATAAAATTACCATTTTTAAACCCAATAAAACATTGCACCAGGTGGGTCAGAGTACAGCATATTACCGCTCATTATGACCGCTCCGACCACGGATTTGTGCATCCGTGGTCGGAGACCACGCTCCGACCACGGATGCTAGCCTTCGCCTGGAGCAGGCGCTCCAGGCGACGGCTAGCAGCCCCGGGCAGGCTCGAGGGCCCCATTCACAGGCTCAATGGCCCCTCGGCAAGTCGAGAGGCCCCTGAACAAACTCTAATAACCCCTGGACAGGTTCGATAGGCCCCTGAACAGGATCAATGGATCATTGGGAAAGCTCGAGAGGCCCCTGAACAGACTATAATGGCCCCTAGGCAGGTTCAAGAGGCCCCTGAACAGACTCGATGGGCCCCCGGGGAAGACTCTAATGGGCCCCTGGGCACGTCCGTGAAGTTAGCGACTTATTCAGCGACTTATTCAGCGACGGATTCAGAATTGGCCCAAACCTTGGCTCATGGTCAAATATGGCATGCTGATCGCGAATATGACCTTCATTTTGCTGTTCAAATCCCCTTTCAAGGTCACATTCGAGATCGAAGGACGGGGTACCGCATAACGTCCCGAATTTATTGCCAGATCCTTTCCAAAGTGGTCTCAGATGATAGGCACGGTCCATATCTAACGTCCGTGACCGTGACCTGAAAAGGTAAAAAGTCACGGTTCAGGTCATGGTCACGGACGTTATATATGGACCCTGTCTATCATCTGAGACCACATTGGAAAGGATCCGGCAATACATTCGGGACGTTATGTGGTACCCGTCGTTTGACCCCTCCAAGGTAAGGTCAAAGGTCTCGGTTCGGGTCACGGTCACGGACGTTAGATATGGACCCTGTCTATCATCTGAGACCATTTTGGAAAGGATATGGCAATAAATTCTGGACGTTATGCGGTATCCCGTCCTGTGACCTCGAATTTGACCTTAAGGATGCTCTTGAACAGCAAAATGAAGGTCAAATTCATGATTAGCATGCCAGAATTGACCTTGGGCCGATGTTTGGGCAAATTCCGAATCCGTCGCTGAATCCGTCGCTGAATAAGTCGCTGTCGCTGAATAAGTCGCTGAATAAGTCGCTAACTTCACGGACGTCTGAATAAGTCGCTAACTTCACGGACGTGCAAATGTTGGGGAAACGCCCACCCCGTCCCCCTGTGGCGGAGCCCTGCTCCAGAGGTGGTGGAAGGTAAAGAAGGCTATGGTCTATTTATGGCAAAACAGTTTTTCGCACATAACTTTGTACCCAATACAGATAAGGCAATACTTTTTAAGGCGGCCGCACACTACGCATTCGGCGGCCCATGTCACTGCGAAATTCCGCCTCGGGAAATCGCGGCGATACCGCGGAATATCGTCCTTGTTCCGGCGGATTCGGCGCTGTGTGTTCGCGAGCTTCCGCCCCGCCGACCTACAGCATGTCGCAACCTGTGCCTACAGCCTGTCCGAAGGTAAATTAATGATAGCCATTTCTCGACGAAGATGTAAGTTTAGAACCACGAAACTTTTACATAATAAATTCCACAGCTGCAAGAGCATGCTGTGCAAAAGAATTTTACCTCTGTCTTGCATATATTCGCCACTGTTAGTCTGATCAATTTTGTTGTCCGCGGCTCCGCGGCGTTCAGTCGCGGAAAAAGCTCGTTCGAATCAGCTATTTTCCGCCGGTCCGCAGATGGCCGGCCGACGACATTCGTCCGCGATTTTTGACGTTTCGGCTGACGCGAAGGCGGAAAGTCGCTAAAGATGCGCGGAAAGTCGCAGCGATATCGCGACCTCCACGCGCCGAATGGCCTAGTGTGCGGCCGCCATTGCGCCATCGTGTTTGTCTCGCCAAGGCGCTTCGAAATATATTCATGTTGACCAGTTTAGGTCAACTTAGAAATTTGAACTCAGGTCAAGGTCAAGTGGTGACCCAAGATGGGCATGCTGCATATTGGGAGACATGTCTCGACGAGACAAACACATTGCTACCGGTTTCACTTCTCCATCTTCATTCTGTCGGAATTGATATCACTTCGTTTTACAAAAGTAACGGAGTAATGGAGTAATTGTAACTTCCGTTACATTTTTTGACGATGTAACGGAGTAACGAGTAACGAGTTACTTTTTGGGAGTAACGGAATAACGAGTAACGAAGTTACACGGTGCCCACCTATGGCAATTGCCCCCCCCCCCTCCACCCCCTGGCTGCGCCTCTGCCTTTAAGCACAGAGGGGCCTCCTTTAACACGCGCCCTGGAGGGCCTCTGATAATTACACGCCCTGGAGGGGGGGGGCGGATTTCGCCCCCCCCCCCTATGATCTCGAAAACCACGCAACGTAGCGACAAGCGGGAAACGATTTTAGATAGCTCGAGACAAGCTCTTTCGAAAGTATTTCGTTAATTTTTTTCTTCAGGTCAATATTGAGGTCACCAGAGGTCATCAAGGGTCAGATTTTCAAGTTTTCAAGACTTCGGTTCGAACACTCCCAAATATCTCGGGAACTATCATAGTTAGCAGCAAACGGAAAAAGCAATCGAAATTCATTGAAAAATGCAATCGAACTAGATGTCATCAGATTTGAGCTCAGATCAATAGTTTAGGCTCCAGAGGTCATCGAATGTCAAAAAGGTGATTTTGTTTTCAGAACTGTTTTCCCCAAATAACCTTTTACCTAATAAAGATAAAGCAATAATGTTTACGCCATCGCGTGTGTCTTGTCAAGGCGCTTCGAATCATATTCATGGTGACCGGGTTAGGTTAACTGATAAATTTGACCTCAGGTCAAGGTCAAGTGGTGACCCAAGTTGGTCATGTTGCATATTGGGAGACGTGTCTCGACAAGACAAACATATTGGTACCGTTTTCTCTTCTCTATCTTCATTATGTCGATAGTTATTGATAAAACCGTGTTGGCGGTCACAAAAATGACCTGACCTTAGGTCACCGATATTAGAAATCTGAGATACACAAATTGTTGGTATCTATGACCTTATGAAGTCCTACAAGATTGAAACCGAGCGGCGTAAAACTGTGGCTGTCGTACTACTGCAAACGTTTTGGAGTTGAGGTCATCACGTGACCTGGTCTGGTGACTTGACCTGTGATGACCTGAGGCCAAGAATTTTACATAATGCGGGAAGTTCATTTCTTAACAGGTATACAAAAAACGGCGGCGCTGCGCGCCGCCGTTTTTGCGCTATCCTTGAAAAACCGGAGGGGTGGGCGGATTTCGCCCCCCTCCAGGGCGCGTGTTAAAGGAAATAGTTCACCTTCAACATTAGTTTTAAACTGAGATAGCAGTTTTGTAGCCCTTGTTGGGAAACCCCTATCTGCAAGTTTTCTTGACTGAAAAGAATCTCCAGCCGAATATATTTGAGTTTTTGGCGAAGGAATGCGGTGCTGGTGAAAGAATATTGTACTGGTTCTAGCCCGGGCAGAGGCTATACCATCAGCCAATCAGCCTGCAGCTGGTGCTAGCAAGCGAACGCCGGCCGCCGGTTGGCACATCTCCAATGCGAGTCTATCTTTACGCGACTACTTTCGAATCTGATTGGCTGAACCATTTTTTACATTCGCGTGACGTCAGAACTCTGACTCAGAGAGTATGCAGTGGCGGATCTACGGTTGGGCAAAATGGGCAATTGCCCTCCCCCCAAACCGCTTGAAATCGGCGCAAAATTGACACATTTCCTGATATAGAAGCAAATCTAAACAACTTCTGCTAAGGAAAGTTAGCTTTAAATCAGCAACAATGCATAAGCAAGCGAAATCCGATGAGTTTTTAGAATTGTGTGATTTTTTTTTGAATTTTGCCCCCCCAAACTCAAAACCTAGATCCACCTCTGAGAGTATGCATATAGTTTTGATAAACAATACAAATTTACGGCCTTCTGTCCTGAATCGGCGCGATATAAGGCCATATTTGACAATATAAAAATACATTATATTAAAAAATATAATCAAATCGTGTTGGGTAAAAAATTTCGAAGGTGAACTATTTCCTTTAACCCTATTTGTAACAGGGGGGGGGCGGATTCCCCCCCCCCCCCCCTCATGTTTTTCGCAGATATCTCCAGAACGGCTGGGAGCAGGGCCATGAAATTTTCGGACTTTTCATAGCATTGAATACCGCATTTGGAGTCAAAATTTTGAGTTCTTAACCTGAACAGGGGCGGTTCCAGGGCCCAGTTTTGGGTGGGTTCGGAGGCGAAATTTGGCGATAATACGGAAATGCGATCTTCACGGTTTCTTCCTAACTGCATCAAGTATAAATGAGTTACATCGGTTTACGGTGATTGCAACAAGTGCAAATTAGTTAATATTAATGAAATATCATACAAATTGCATGGCAGAGGCGGTTTCAGGGGCTTGAAAAGGGGGGGTTTCCAGGAAATATTCAATGCTTGGCGGGAAGCCAATAGAGCGATGTAAGGGGCATTTATAGCTATCAAGATGTAAAAGATAGCTTCTGATTCCATTATTTGCATAATTTATTACATATAGAGTTTCAGGGGCGTGTTCAGGAACATGAAAAGGGGGGGGGGGGTGACTGGCATAGAGATAACGATATGCCAGCGATAACGGCGCAATAGACGTTTAGCTTATAATGATATATGCACATATGAGGCCAGAAAAGGGAATAAAGTCATTTTTGGCAGAGGCGCGCTCAGGAATGGAAGAAAGGGGGTCATATTATTGCAAGGAAACTAAGAGGCATGGGCGTACAATGACATAACATACTGCAGTTTTCGGATGAAACACGCACCACAGGCTACTCTACGAATGATTATAAGATAATAGGCGAATCCAGGTAGGGTAAAAAGGAGGGTAAGAAATGTCAATTGAAGATGTAAGTGAAATAGTCACTGTTGACTAGTTAGTATCATAATAGCGGATAATATACTTTTCAAAATGTCTTGCGCCGCCCCAGTTTGGATCATTTATACGCCTATGATGAAGTGCAACATGCAAAAAGGAACTATCTACGATCAGTAACATATTTATAGTGCTGGGTAGCAACTTGTCTGAGGTTAATATTTTTTTCCCAATTTACCTCCCTTTTTCACTAACCTGGTACCGCCTATGGCAAAAAATATGATATATAACCGTTTTGTCTAATGTCACAATCACATACCATTTCATTTATCAAAAAAACAACATCAAAAAATGGTTTTATTACGCATTTACTTCACCCCCATATTGAGTGACCTGCACACGCCTATGATTTCGGAATTTTGAAACTTCACCGTCATATATCAATTTCCAATTCAATCTCTATCGATTCCTGTTAGTTGTGTTCAAATCGGTCGATAAACATGAAAGCTATGTCGGATCAAAAATACCACTAAAATTTGTAGTTTTTGCCCCCCTGTTGCCCCCTATCCAAAATTTAGATATTTTTATTATTTCGAAATGTAGATCGTGTTGAGAGAAACCAAACACCGTTTCATTTTTGAAAATCAGACGGGTAGATCTCGAGATCTCCGGGTGGGGGGGGGGGGGGGGGGGCGGAATCCGCCCCCCCCCCCCCTGTTACAAATAGGGGTAGCCAGGAGCCTGTTACAAATAGATAAAGGAAATGGTCCACCTTCAACATTAGTTTTAAACTGAGATAGCAGTTGTGTAGCCCGTGTTGGGAAACCCCTATCTGCAAGTTTTCTTGACTGAAAAGACTTTCCAGCCGAATATGTTTGATTTTTTGGCGAAGGAATGCGGTGCTGGCGAAAGAATGTTGTACTGGTTCTAGCCGGGCAGAGGCTGTACCATCAGCCAATTAGCTTGCAGCTGGTGCTAGCAAGCGAACCGACGGCCACCGGTTGGCACATCTCCAATGCGAGTCTATCCTTACGCGACTACTTTCGAATCTGATTAGCTGAACCATTTTTTACATTCGCGTGACGTCAGGACTCTGACTCAGAGAGTATGCATATAGTTTTGATAAACAATACAAATTTACGACCTTATGTCCTAAATCGGCGCGATATAAGGCCATTTTTGACAATATAAAAAGAAATTGTATTAAAAATATAATCAAATCGTGTTTGGTAAAAAAATGTCCAAGGTGAACTATTTCCTTTAAAGGAAATAGTTCACCTTCGGAAAATTTATCACAGAACACGATTTTATTATATTTTTGAATACAGTTTCTTTTTTATTTTCAAAAATGGTCCTACATCGCGCCAATTCAGGACAGAAGGTCGTAAATCATTAATTTTATGGTGTGCATTATTGGTCTGCGCATGCTCCATGGCAGTGCTGGCACTTTCAGACGGTACGGTATATCATATATGCGCCGAATTCCTTCGCCAAAAAGTCAAATATCTTCGGCGGGAGAGTCTTTTCAGTCAAGAAAACTTGCAGATAGGGGTTTCCCAACATGGGCTACAAAACAGCTATCTCAGTTTAAAACTAATGTTGAAGGTGAACTATTTCCTTTAAAGGAAATAGTTCACCTTCGGAACATTTTTCAGGACACGATTTTATTATATTTTTTAATACAGCTTCTTTTTTTCTTTTTAAAAATGGTCCTACATCGCGCCAATTCAGGACAGAAGGTCGTAAATTATTAATGTTATGGTGTGCGTTATTGGTCTGCGCATGCTCAGACCAGTGCTGGCACTCTCAGACGGTACGGTATATCATATATGCGCCGCATTCCTTCGCCAAAAAGTCCAATATCTTCGGCTGGAGAGTCTTGTCAGCCAAGAAAAGTTGCAGATAAGAATTTCTCAACACGGGCTACAAAACTGCTATTTCAGTTCAAAATCCCATGTTGAAGGTGAACTATTTCCTTTAACCCTCGAATTACTGGGGAGGGGCTACTTTTTTGCCCCCTCCCGTTATTTTGCAATAACTCCTAAACGAACACCAGTATCGTCACTAAACTTGCAGTATCTTCTCTCACATCAATTCTACACATGTTAGCATAAGGAAAAATATGAGGTTATGATAGGTCAACCGGGAATGACGTCAGAGTGACGTCATGTTCTTCGGTTTTGGTTGCAAAATAATGGTTTGCGGAAAACGCTGTCAAAGGTACGATGTTTGAGATAAACTCAATTGTCTTAAATTAAAATACTGAAAATAGACCGGACTATGAAACTGCGATCTCGGAATTTTGATTTTTTTTGGTATTCAAAATTTTGAGAAATCCAAATACATTTTTATAAAAACATTTTCAACAAAAATCAGAAATATCCAAAACCGGAATATATGTGATCAAGACGTGTTCGGTGAATATGTGCACCAAATTTGAAGTCGATATCTTAAAAAAATGACTGACTTATGACCTTAAAATGACAAAAATCGACCACCTTTCACAGCAATACTATGCATAAAAAACGCATTTCCGTTTTTGCTTTTACTTTTATTTATATGGAACAAACAATGTTCTAAAGGTCATTTCTCGCGTTCTAGACGAAAAAACAACCCATAAACATGTGCTATAACGCCTAATGACCGTAACCTGCAGTTTGACCTAGTGACCTCGGATGACCTTCATCATCATCATCATTTATTTCTTAGGACTTCCACAATTCATGGCTCTTCCAGTCTAGCGTCATTACAATACACACAGACACGCCCGTCGCCCACACCCGCACACACACACAAACATACACACATATACCTACATACATTCGCCAAGGATAAAAAGCTGTAAAGGCTCCTAAAACCTAAATCTAAAAGAATATATACACATTTCACGCTGTTGTATCGGTTAAAATCCAATTTCTCGCACACTTCCGGCATCCCGCTGCTGTGCGGGTATCTTTAACATGAGCAGGAGCCAAATTCCACTGCTTGGTTGCGCGGTAGTTAAAGTAACGTCTCGCGTGCTCGGTGCGAACCCGGGGTAACTGCAACGCGCCTGCCTGCACAGCTCGAGTATCCCTTCCAGAAATCTCCCCGCGATACACAAAACTCTCGCACAGGCTGACTGGTGCGTGGGGGGAGTTCAGAAGGAAGTGCATTCTCGACAGGTCACATTCGCTGATCAGTTGGTCGACACTTGGCCATTTTAGCTCGTTTAACGGCTGTGTCACATGTGTCGATCTACGAACACCAAATACGACCTGTGCACAATGGTTAATCACTTTTTGAACGCGACGTCGCTGCGTCTTGCCACATCCAGCCCAAGCAGATAAACAGTATGACAAGTGTGGGAATACAAGCGTCTCGACTATCAATTTCTTCACTTCTTTTGGTAGCCGTTTTGCGAGTTTGGACAACCCCCCAAGAGTTGCATAACTGCGACGTATTACTAATGAAACGTGATCATCAAAAGTGAGACCACCGTCTACGACCCCCCCTAAAATCTTGATGTTAGCAGAGGGCTTGATTTTGGCCTCACCAAACTGAACTTCAAAATTTGATAGAGCACGCCTCTGTCTATGCTTTATCAAGGCAAGATCAGTTTTGACTGGATTAATTTTTAGGCTATTCTCAATGAACCACCGCTGAGCCTTTTCCATTGTAGATTGAACCTGAGTTTGGAGCTGCACAATGTTGTCCGAGGTGTCTCTGTGAAGGAATTGAACGTCGTCCGCGTACATTACAATTTTCGAATCCTTGGCCTGACCCAAGGTCATAAACAGCTTAGAAAGGTACTTAGAAGTGTCAAACACACGAATCATACCGATTTATTGACTGCTTATCGTTTAATATCGCAATTTTGCGCGACAATTCCATCCATCGAGACCTTTTGACACCAGGGGCCTACGCACTTTGTTCAAGTTGGGGGGAGGGGGGGGGGGGGCAGGAGGCATTCTGAAGTAAATTCTTGCCATGCAACGCCCATAGGCGTAATGTTAAAATCCTAAATGTTGGGGGGCGGGGGGGGGGGGGGGGCGGCGGCTGCCCCCTGCCCCCTGCTCCTACGCCTATGTTTGACATGGTCAAACATTTTGTACTTGACCTGACCTGTGACGTCATTGGTAAACCCGAGGTCAACAATATTATGTTTCCCTCGATAAATTTCCCAGGGCTATCGAATGCCGTTTGAATGTTTACATTCGGTCCAGCAGTTCCGGAGATCCGAGGGGGGCAAAAAATAGTCCCTCCCCCCAGTAAGTGGCGTTATGAAATATACCCCAATAACTCGCGGGTTAAGCACAGAGGTTATAAGTTATCGGCCCCAACGTTAAAATAACGCGGTAAAAATAACGCGGCACCTCCCATTGATCCAGTGCCAGTATGCAAGAAAGTATCTCTTTCAAGTACTTCGATCACACCCATCACTTAACATTGTCCAGCACTAACTAAATAGAAGGCTGAGCGGCGCAGCTGCGACGAAATACTTCTCGTTATTTTGTGAGTAGTCGCTGCTGGTTGCCGTGTCTTTCCGTGTCTGTGTGCTCAAGGTACTTTAATTGTGTGCCGTGTCTGTCTATAAACAAAAGTGCTAATCTGGGTGTTCCACGAACAGGCCGGCAGGGAAGGTGATTGTCAATTTATCGATTTTCTAAACGCCAATACTAGAATGACGCATCAACTATTTTTTGCACGATAATGAAGAAACCATGCAATTCTTTTTTTCCTTTTTGGTTTTGTTTTGGGGACATCACTACTTGCTCCGAAAGCTTTTGAATGTTAGCTCTCGTGCTCGAAAGAACCTTTACATGACTAGTCTGGCACTTCAACTCAAGAGGAAGAAGTACCTACTTTGGTCTGCATACACATGTTCACAGGACACAGTTGACTTGGCCAGATTTAAACTCTGCAGGAATAGGCTCAGGGGCTTGACCAGACAGCTGAGAAAGGATTTGAATCCCAACTCATCTCCAATATTAAGGTGAATCTAAAAACCTTCTGGAAGTATTCAAACAGTAGGCTCAAGGTGAAACCCAGGATAGACAATCTCTGCAACAGCTCAGGTACACTTGAGAGCCAGGATCAGGCCAAGGCTGCTATCTTAAATGACTTCTTTGCAGGGGTGTTCACCACAGCGAATACTAGTATCATTCCTGAGCTCGCAAACCACCACACTGGTCCACAGCTGACTGACATACCCATCTCCAGACAGGCTGTTGAGAGCAAACTATGTGCGCTGAAACCCACTAGTGCCCCAGGACCGGATGATGTTCATCCACAGGTGTTGCTAGAGCTTGGCCACACACTTGCTCATCCTCTTGCGTTGCTGTACCGTAGGTCGATGGACACCGGGACATTACCTACAGTCTGGAAGCTGGGTAAGGTGGTGCCCATTTACAAGAAGGGTGACAAACAAAACCCAGGGAACTACTGCCCTATTAGCTTGACCTCAGTGTCCTGTAAGGTACTGGAATCCCTCATCTGCGACAAGCTGATGGACCATCTCACCACCCACAGCCTCCTATCTGAGGACCAACACGGTTTCCGTCCTAGGCACTCCTGCAGAACTCAATTATTGGCGACCATTGATGCCTGGAGCAGGATGCTGGAGGACAAAGTTGATGTGGTATACCTTGACTTTCAGAGGGCCTTCGATGCTTTCCCTCATAGAAGGCTATTGTGCAAGTTAGGCAGCTACAGGATTTCTGGAAAGCTGCTGTCCTGGATTGAGTTGTTTCTTAGTGAGAGGAAGCAGCAGGTTACTCTCAGTAGATGTCATTCAAACCTGGTACCAGTAGCGAGTGGGGTACCACAAGGGTCTGTCCTTGGCCCGCTGCTGTTCCTACTTTATGTAAATGATTTGCCAGAAGTAGTTCGCTGTCCAGTCACATTGTTCGCTGATGACACCAAATTGTTTTCTGGTGTATCTACTGAAAGTGATGCAGCAGCCATGCAAGCAGACCTTGATGCGCTGGTGGAGTGGTCCGCTTCCTGGCAGATGCCCTTCAATGAGGGAAAATGTAAGGTCATGCATGTAGGATCAGCCAACCATGCATTCTCGTTCCACATGAGAGGTAAACACCTTGAAAGCACACCAGTGGAAAGGGACCTCAGTGTTCATATCGACTCTCCTGAAGTTTCGGCAGCAAGCGGCGGCAGCGATAGCTAAGGTGATCCAGGTGTTAGGAGTGATTCGTTGATCATTTGCACTGATAAACAAAGCAACTCTTCCTCTGCTGTTCCTCCTCTGGTTGTTAGAAAGAGCACAATTAACATTCAATCACATTGTCTTAAATTATGTATACATTCAACATTAATTATGACAAATTCTAATAGAACTATTTAAACAAACCCCAAAGTCAATTTGAATAAATAATGGTCACTTTTATACTTGGGTCGAGCATAAGGGCTTATACTTGGGTCGAGCAAAAGGAAACGCTCTAATCACCAGTCACATCCAAACACCCAACTTTGCATGCTGCTAGCTGTGTATCAGTGTTTTAGTGCATGGGTATCATTAACACCATGAATAGCATGACAATTCTGGTATTCACAAATCAGATCTGATCGGCAGTTTGAGTTGGACATTCACCAGATTTGAGTAGGTAGGGTAAAAGTCTAATTTTCAGACACATCCCGACCTCAGACTTTCATGCTAACAGAATGCAGATCATACTGATGCACTGTGCTTTAGTGCATCTGTATTGTTTACATTCTGATAGCATGAAAAGTCTGAAATTAGGATGTGTCTGGGGTTACAGCAGTTTACCCTACCTATTGCAGCTTTGCCGGACAAACCTGTCCCAATAATTCACCTGACCGTTTTGTTCTACAAATCGGCAAAGGTAACAACAGTGTAGTACAGTGTAGTGTAGTGCATGATCAGTGTAGTGTAGTGCATGATCAGATTGATTACACTTAAAATTTTAATTTGGCAAAATTGGTTGTTTGTTACAAATGTTACATCAGTTTCTACCAAACATTCCACAAACATTTGTGATGCAGACAACACAATGCATGAAGCATGCAGGTGAGCATGTAGGTAGCAGCATTTACATGCAATATGCTAATCACACTATTACTGTGGCACCATTGTTGAACATTACATTCTCAATTATGTGAATAGCATAGACAGCCCAGTTATTATAAGTCATAACTATATGAATAGTATCTATTCTCTTACTGTTAATAGCTGTGAAACTGGTTGTTTTTTTCTAAGAGTTCATCTCATTTCAGGATTTCCATCAAGAAATTGAAGAATATTGAAGAAAACTAACAGTAAAAAGTACTCACAGAATAATACAGCAAAATGCCATTCAAGAGCATGTTTCAGGGAAATGCAGCCAGTCAGGTAAGTTCTTATTCATCTGTATGTTAGATGGTGTTAGTAAAATGTGAATGCAAGTGAGTCATAGTTAGATTAATTCCCATCATATAGGAATTGCCTGAATACACATATTTACATGCTGTTAAAAATGTTCAGATATGCAAACATATAAGTGTGTTATAGCAGGAGGGGCATGTCAATAAGTTGAATATACTTTGCCAGAAAATGTGCATTTTGGTGTGAGTGACTGAACATTTGTCCAAAAGCATGGCACAGCACCTTCCACAGCACCTTCCACAGTGTTGTACACTGACATTACCTCACTAGGACTGATGGGCCATATGCAGCCAGTCAGTGTATAACCGCACAACAGAGTGCCTTCAGACCTGCTGCTGTGACTTGGATGTGCTGTCACAGGTCATTGTTTCCATGGCGCCACAAAATCCCAATCCACCACCACCAGGTCATTGTTTTCACGGTGCCCCCAAATCCCAATCCACCACCACCAGGTCAATGTTTCCATGGCGCCCCAAAATCCCAATCCACCACCATCAGGTCAATGTTTCCTAACCATTTCTTGCCTGATCCGCATTGTCCTGCCATACTATGGCTGGTTGTTCCTGTGTCTACAGACAACACCATCCCTGTCCTGTCTTGCCTAGCCTTACTGTAGTGTCCTGTCCAGTCTGGGAATGTCCTGTCTGGCACTGAACAGGACATTCATGCTCTCTTCTGCCCTGCCCTGCTCTCTTCTGCCCTGTCCTGCTCTCTTCTGCCTTGCCCTGCTCTCTTCTGCTCCTGCTGCCCTGCTCTCTCCCTGCTCTCCCTGCTCCTGCTGCCCTGCCCTGCTGTCCTGCTGTCCTGCTGTGTCCACCCAGTCCCATCCCCGCCTGTATTTTCTCTCTCTCCTGTCTTGTCACGTCTGATGCTGTGATGCTGTCCTTTGATTCTCTGTCCTGTTTGGTCACCCAGCTGTCTGCTGCGCCCCTCTCAGTGGCATATCCAGCCCCTGACCAGCCCCTGACCAGCCCTGACTAGCCCCTGACCAGCCCCTGACCAGCCCCTGACCAGCCCCTGACCAGCCCCTGACCAGCCCCTGACCAGCCCCTGACCAGCCCTGACTAGCCCCTGACCAGCCCCTGACCAGCCCCTGACCAGCCCTGACTAGCCCCTGACCAGCCCCTGACCAGCCCCTGACCAGCCCCTGACCAGCCCTGACTAGCCCCTGACCAGCCCCTGACCAGCCCCTGACCAGCCCTGACCAGCCCTGACCAGCCCCTGACCAGCCCCATGACCAGCCCTGACTAGCCCCTGACCAGCCCCTGACCAGCCCCTGACCAGCCCCTGACCAGCCCCTGACCAGCCCTGACTAGCCCCTGACCAGCCCCTGACCAGCCCTGACCAGCCCCTGACCAGCCCTGACCAGCCCCTGACCAGCCCCTGACCAGCCCCTGACCAGCCCCTGACCAGCCCCTGACCAGCCCTGACCAGCCCCTGACCAGCCCCTGACCAGCCCCTGACCAGCCCCTGACCAGCCCCTGACCAGCCCCTGACCAGCCCCTGACCAGCCCCTGACCAGCCCGTGACCAGCCCCTGACCAGCCCCTGACCAGCCCCTGACCAGCCCCTGACCAGCCCCTGACCAGCCCTGACCAGCCCCTGACCAGCCCCTGACCAGCCCCTGACCAGCCCCTGATCAGCCCCTGACCAGCCCCTGACCAGCCCCTGACCAGCCCCTGACCAGCCCTGACCAGCCCCTGACCAGCCCCTGGCCAGCCCCTGACCAGCCCCTGGCCAGCCCCTGACCAGCCCCTGACCAGCCCTGACCAGCCCCTGACCAGCCCTGACGAGCTCCTGAACCTGCCACAGCCGGCGCTGGAGCCGATGCAGATTGACGCGGCTCCGGAGGAGAATGACAACTCGGTGGAGGAGCCGGTAGCGGAGGTGCTGACCACCTGCATCGACCTCGACTCATACATCGCCTCTTACAAAGGTAACTTGCTGTTACGATGCACGCGACTGTGTTCAAATCGTCTCGGCAGGGCGCCAACTAACCATAGCCGTCGAGACACCAAAAACGCAAACTCGTCATTATTGTACCACGCAGTCAATGCCGACATCTGTCTGCTTACCATTTGTGTACTGTGCTACTGAAGACACAGCTGTATGTCATAATGTACTGTGGTGTTGAAATGTGCTTGCAAATTTATGCATCCCACCAAATATTTAGTTTCCTTTTACATTTACCTCAGTGGCGTGGTGCAATGAATTGTATGCTGTATTGTCCATTCATCTTCTTCGCCCAGCTGTACCTGAGGTCCTCAGGTCTGGGCCAGCTGTACCTGACCCGCTCCTCTGTCATCCTCAGGTCTGGGCCAGCTGTACCTGCCCCGCTCCCCTGTCATCCTCAGGTCTGGGCCAGCTGTACCTGACCCGCCCTGCTCCACTGTCATCCTCAGGTCTGGGCCAGCTGTACCTGACCCACTCCCCTGTCATCCTCAGGTCTGGGCCAGCTGTACCTGACCCACTCCCCATGTCATCCTCAGGTCTGGACCAGCTATACCTGACCCACTCCCCTGTCATCTTCAGGTCTGGGCCAGCTGTACCTGACCCGGCCCGCTCCCCTGTCATCCTCAGGTCTGGGCCAGCTGTACCTGACCCGACCCGCTCCCCTGTTATCCTCAGGTCTGGGCCAGCTGTACCTGACCCGCCCCGCTCCCCTGTCATCCTCAGGTCTGGGCCAGCTGTACCTGACCCGCTTCCCTGTCATCCTCAGGTCTGGGCCAGCTGTACCTGACCCGCTCCCCTGTCATCCTCAGGTCTGGGCCAGCTGTACCTGACCCGCTCCCCTGTCATCCTCAGGTCTGGGCCAGCTGTACCTGACCCGCTCCTCTGTCATCCTCAGGTCTGGACCAGCTGTACCTGACCCGCTCTCCTGTCATCCTCAGGTCTGGGCCAGCTGTATCTGGCCCGCTCCTCTGTCATCCTCGGGTCTGGGCCAGCTGTACCTGACCCGCTCCCCTGTCATCCTCAGGTCTGGGCCAGCTGTACCTGACCCGCCCCGCTCCCCCGTCATCCTCAGGTCTGGGCCAGCTGTACCTGACCCGCTCCCCTGTCATCCTCAGGTCTGGGCCAGCTGTACCTGACCCGCCCCGCTCCCCTGTCATCCTCAGATCTGGGCCAGCTGTACCTGACCCGCTCCCCTGTCATCCTCAGGTCTGGGCCAGCTGTACCTGACCCGCTCCCCTGTCATCCTCAGGTCTGGGCCAGCTGTACCTGACCCGCTCCTCTGTCATCCTCAGGTCTGGACCAGCTGTACCTGACCCGCTCCCCTGTCATCCTCAGGTCTGGGCCAGCTGTACCTGACCCGCTCCCCTGTTATCCTCATGTCTGGTCCAGCTGTACCTGACCCGCCCCGCTCCCCTGTCATCCTCAGGTCTGGGCCAGCTGTACCTGACCTGTCCCGCTCCCCTGTCATCCTCAGGTCTGGGCCAGCTGTACCTGACCCGCTCCCCTGTCATCCTCAGGTCTGGGCCAGCTGTACCTGACCCGCCCCCCTCTCATCCTCAGGTCTGGACCAGCTGTACCTGACCCGCTCCCCTGTCATCCTCAGGTCTGGGCCAGCTGTACCTGACCCGCTCCCCTGTCATCCTCAGGTCTGGGCCAGCTGTACCTGACCCGCTCCCCGGTCATCCTCAGGTCTGGGCCAGCTGTACCTGACCCGCCCCGCTCCCCTGTCATCCTCAGATCTGGGCCAGCTGTACCTGACCCGCTCCCCTGTCATCCTCAGGTCTGGGCCAGCTGTACCTGACCCGCTCCCCTGTCATCCTCAGGTCTGGGCCAGCTGTACCTGACCCGCTCCTCTGTCATCCTCAGGTCTGGACCAGCTGTACCTGACCCGCTCCCCTGTCATCCTCAGGTCTGGGCCAGCTGTACCTGACCAGCTCCCCTGTTATCCTCATGTCTGGTCCAGCTGTACCTGACCCGCCCCGCTCCCCTGTCATCCTCAGATCTGGGCCAGCTGTACCTGACCTGTCCCGCTCTCATCCTCAGGTCTGGGCCAGCTGTACCTGACCCGCTCCCCTGTCATCCTCAGGTCTGGGCCAGCTGTACCTGACCCGCCCCCTCTCATCCTCAGGTCTGGACCAGCTGTACCTGACCCGCTCCCCTGTCATCCTCAGGTCTGGGCCAGCTGTACCTGACCCGCTCCCCTGTCATCCTCAGGTCTGGGCCAGCTGTACCTGACCCGCTCCCGTCATCCTCAGGTCTAGACCAGCTGTACCTGACCCGCTCCCCTGTCATCCTCAGGTCTGGGCCAGCTGTACCTGACCCGCTCCTCTGTCATCCTCAGGTCTGGGCCAGCTGTACCTGACCCGCTCCCCTGTCATCCTCAGGTCTGGGCCAGCTGTACCTGACCCGCTCCCCTGTCATCCCCAGGTCTGTGCCAGCTGTACCTGACTCGCTCCCCTGTCATCCTCAGGTCTGGGCCAGCTGTACCTGACCCGCCCCCCATGTCATCCTCAGGTCTGGGCCAGCTGTACCTGACCCGCCCGCTCCCCTGTCATCCTAAAGGTCTGGGCCAGCTGTACCTGACCCGCCCCGCTCCCCTGTCATCCTCAGATCTGGGCCAGATGTACCTGACCCGCTCCCCTGTCATCCTCAGGTCTGGGCCAGCTGTACCTGACCCGCTCCCCTGTCATCCTCAGGTCTGGGCCAGCTGTACCTGACCCGCTCCTCTGTCATCCTCAGGTCTGGACCAGCTGTACCTGACCCGCTCCCCTGTCATCCTCAGGTCTGGGCCAGCTGTACCTGACCCGCTCCCCTGTTATCCTCATGTCTGGTCCAGCTGTACCTGACCCGCCCCGCTCCCCTGTCATCCTCAGGTCTGGGCCAGCTGTACCTGACCCACTCCCCTGTCATCCTCAGGTATGGGCCAGCTGTACCTGACCTGCTCCCCTGTCATCCTCAGGTCTGGGCCAGGTGTACCTGACCCGCTCCCATGTCATCCTCAGGTCTGGGCCAGCTGTACCTGACCTGCTCCCCTGTCATCCTCAGGTCTGGGCCAGCTGTACCTGACCCGCTCCCCTGTCATCCTCAGGTCTGGGCCAGCTGTACCTGACCCGCTCCCCTGTCATCCTCAGGTCTGGGCCAGCTGTACCTGACCCGCCCCGCTCCTCTGTCATCCTCAGGTCTGGTCCAGCTGTACCTGACCCGCTCCCCTGTCATCCTCAGGTCTAGGCCAGCTGTACCTGACCCGCTCCTCTGTCATCCTCAGGTCTGGGCCAGCTGTACCTGCCCCGCTCCCCTGTCATCCTCAGGTCTGGGCCAGCTGTACCTGACCCGCCCCGCTCCCCTGTCATCCTCAGGTCTGGGCCAGCTGTACCTGACCCACTCCCCTGTCATCCTCAGTTCTGGGCCAGCTGTACCTGACCCACTCCCCATGTCATCCTCAGGTCTGGGCCAGCTGTACCTGACCCACTCCCCTGTCATCTTCAGGTCTGGGCCAGCTGTACCTGACCCGACCCGCTCCCCTGTCATCCTCAGGTCTGGGCCAGCTGTACCTGACCCGACCCGCTCCCCTGTCATCCTCAGGTCTGGGCCAGCTGTACCTGACCCGCCCCGCTCCCCTGTCATCCTCAGGTCTGGGCCAGCTGTACCTGACCCGCTTCCCTGTCATCCTCAGGTCTGGGCCAGCTGTACCTGACCCGCTCCTCTGTGATCTTCAGGTCTGGGCCAGCTGTACCTGACCCGCTCCCCTGTCATCCTCAGGTCTGGGCCAGCTGTACCTGACCCGCTCCCCTGTCATCCTCAGGTCTGGGCCAGCTGTACCTGCCCCCCCCCCCTGTCATCCTCAGGTCTGGGCCAGCTGTACCTGCCCCCCCTGTCATCCTCAGGTTTGGGCCAGCTGTACCTGACCTGACCCACTCCTCTGTCATCCTCAGGTCTGGGCCAGCTGTACCTGACCCGCCCCGCTCCCCTGTCATCCTCAGGTCTGGGCCAGCTGTACCTGACCCGCCCCGCTCCTCTGTCATCCTCAGGTCTGGGCCAGCTGTACCCGCCCCGCTCCCCTGTCATCCTCAGGTCTGGGCCACCTGTACCTGACTCGCTCCCCTGTCATCCTCAGGTCTGGACCAGCTGTACCTGACCCGCCCCGCTCCCCTGTCATCCTCAGGTCTGGGCCAGCTGTACCTGACCTGCCCCGCTCCCCTGTCATCCTCAGATTTGGGCCAGCTGTACCTGACCCGCTCCCCTGTCATCCTCAGGTCTGGGCCAGCTGTACCTGACCCGCTCCCCTGTCATCCTCAGGTCTGGGCCGGCTGTACCTGACCCGACCCGCTCCCCTGTCATCCTCAGGTCTGGGCCAGCTGTACCTGACCCGCTCCCCTGCCATCCTCAGGTCTGGGCCAGCTGTACCTGACCCGCTCCCCTGTCATCCTCAGGTCTGGGCCAGCTGTACCTGACCCGCTCCTCTGTCGTCCTCAGGTCTGGGCCAGCTGTACCTGACCCGCTCCCCTGTCATCCTCAGGTCTGAGCCAGCTGTACCTGACTCGCTCCTCTGTGATCCTCAGGTCTGGGCCAGATGTGTCTGACCCGCCCCGCTCCCCCGTCATCCTCAGGTCTGGGCCAGCTGTACCTGACCCGCTCCCGTCATCCTCAGGTCTGGACCAGCTGTACCTGACTCGCTCCCCTGTCATCCTCAGGTCTGGGCCAGCTGTACCTGACCCGCTCCTCTGTCATCCTCAGGTCTGGGCCAGCTGTACCGGACCCGCTCCCCTGTCATCCTCAGGTCTGGGCCAGCTGTACCTGACTCGCTCCCCTGTCATCCTCAGGTCTGGGCCAGCTGTACCTGACCCGCCCCCCATGTCATCCTCAGGTCTGGGCCAGCTGTACCTGACCCGCCGGCTCCCCTGTCATCCTAAAGGTCTGGGCCAGCTGTACCTGACCCGCTCGCCTGTCATCCTCAGGTCTGGGCCATCTGTACCTGACTCGCCCCGCTCCCCTGTCATCCTCAGGTCTGGGCCAGATGTACCTGACCCGCTCCCCTGTCATCCTCAGGTCTGGGCCAGCTGTACCTGACTCGCTCCTCTGTCATCCTCAGGTCTGGGCCAGCTGTACCTGACCCGCTCGCCTGTCATCCTCAGGTCTGGGCCAGCTGTACCTGACCCGCCCCGCTCCCCTGTCATCCTCAGGTCTGGTCCAGCTGTACCTGACCCGCTCTCCTGTCATCCTCAGGTCTGGGCCAGCTGTATCTGGCCCGCTCCTCTGTCATCCTCAGGTCTGGGCCAGCTGTACCTGACCAGCTCCCCTGTCATCCTCAGGTCTGGGCCAGCTGTACCTGACCCGCCCCGCTCCCCCGTCATCCTCAGGTCTGGGCCAGCTGTACCTGACCCGCTCCCCTGTCATCCTCAGGTCTGGGCCAGCTGTACCTGACCCGCCCCGCTCCCCTGTCATCCTCAGATCTGGGCCAGCTGTACCTGACCCGCTCCCCTGTCATCCTCAGGTCTGGGCCAGCTGTACCTGACCCGCTCCCCTGTCATCCTCAGGTCTGGGCCAGCTGTACCTGACCCGCTCCTCTGTCATCCTCAGGTCTGGACCAGCTGTACCTGACCCGCTCCCCTGTCATCCTCAGGTCTGGGCCAGCTGTACCTGACCCGCTCCCCTGTTATCCTCATGTCTGGTCCAGCTGTACCTGACCCGCCCCGCTCCCCTGTCATCCTCAGGTCTGGGCCAGCTGTACCTGACATGTCCCGCTCCCCTGTCATCCTCAGGTCTGGGCCAGCTGTACCCGACCCGCTCCCCTGTCATCCTCAGGTCTGGGCCAGCTGTACCTGACCCGCCCCCCTCTCATCCTCAGGTCTGGACCAGCTGTACCTGACCCGCTCCCCTGTCATCTTCAGGTCTGGGCCAGCTGTACCTGACCCGCTCCCCTGTCATCCTCAGGTCTGGGCAAACTGTACCTGACCCGCTCCCCGGTCATCCTCAGGTCTGGTCCAGCTGTACCTGACCTGCTCCCCTGTCATCCTCAGGTCTGGGCCAGGTGTACCTGACCCGCTCCCATGTCATCCTCAGGTCTGGGCCAGCTGTACCTGACCTGCTCCCCTGTCATCCTCAGGTCTGGTCCAGCTGTACCTGACTCGCTCCCCTGTCATCCTCAGATCTGGGCCAGCTGTACCTGACCCGCCCCGCTCCTCTGTCATCCTCAGGTCTGGGCCAGCTGTACCTGAACCGCTCCCCTGTCATCCTCAGGTCTGGACCAGCTGTACCTGAGCCGCTCCCCTGTCATCCTCAGGTCTGGTCCAGCTGTACCTGACCTGCTCCCCTGTCATCCTCAGGTCTGGGCCAGCTGTACCTGACCCGCTCCCCTGTCATCCTCAGGTCTGGTCCAGCTGTACCTGACCCGCCCCTCTCCCCTGTCATCCTCAGGTCTGGGCCAGCTGTACCTGACCCGACCCGCTCCCCTGTCATCCTCAGGTCTGGGCCAGCTGTACCTGACCCGCTCCCCTGTCATCCTCAGGTCTGGGCCAGCTGTACCTGACCCGACCCGCTCCTCTGTCATCCTCAGGTCTGGGCCAGCTGTACCTGAACCGCTCCCCTGTCATCCTCAGGTCTGGACCAGCTGTACCTGAGCCGCTCCCCTGTCATCCTCAGGTCTGGTCCAGCTGTACCTGACCTGCTCCCCTGTCATCCTCAGGTCTGGGCCAGCTGTACCTGACCCGCTCCCCTGTCATCCTCAGGTCTGGTCCAGCTGTACCTGACCCGCCCCTCTCCCCTGTCATCCTCAGGTCTGGGCCAGCTGTACCTGACCCGACCCGCTCCCCTGTCATCCTCAGGTCTGGGCCAGCTGTACCGTTTGACGTTCATCGCCGAGCGCTGCCCGCCGCTGCGCGTGGAGGCGCTGAAGATGGCCATCGACCTCGTGCAGAACACCTTCAACGTCGGAATGTACCAGAATCTGCACCGACAGCTGCAGGAGGCGCTGGCGTGAGTCTGTTGCCCCCTCTCCTCCTCCTCCCCCTCCCTCCATCCCTCCCTCCATCCCTCCATCCCTCCATCCCTCCATCCCTCCATCCCTCCATCCCTCCATCCCTCCATCCCTCCATCCCTCCATCCCTCCATCCCTCCATCCCTCCATCCCTCCATCCCTCCATCCCTCCATCCCTCCATCCCTCCATCCCTCCATCCCTCCATCCCTCCATCCCTCCATCCCTCCATCCCTCCATCCCTCCATCCCTCCATCCCTCCATCCCTCCATCCCTCCATCCCTCCATCCCTCCATCCCTCCATCCCTCCATCCCTCCATCCCTCCATCCCTCCATCCCTCCATCCCTCCATCCCTCCATCCCTCCATCCCTCCATCCCCCTCAGAGAGCCCAAGGAGCCCCTTAAAGATTGACACTAAATTAACATCACATCGAATCAAACGTATAACACAACCATTCAAACTATGAGCCGATACCTTGTCGGTTCGGTAGCGATGGCACCTAGACGCGTTCGATGTAGTGCTGCGCCACCAGGGAGTTGAGGGTCAGTAAGAACAGGTTACTGTGCGCTGGATCGGTGCTGTATCTAGAGCATGCCCGGCCAGAGGGCTGAACACTGGCCCTGTTCTCGTGTGTACCAGTGTATGTGTGTGTGTGTGTCAGTCAAGGTCAGGTCGGGTCACTGACAGTACCCTTGTGTGCCTGCCTGCCGCAGGTCGGGTCACAACCTGCCCGACGTGACCGGTCAGGGCGGCGGCGCCGGCGCTCCGCTGCCGCTGCTCGACCAGCAGTGGGTGGAGACGCAGACCAAACGTGCAGCGCTCAAGGTGAGACGATCGCGCTCCGACCGCGGCGCGCCTGCCAGCTCCCTCGGGTACGCGAACTCCGCGGGTTCTGCGCCGGAGGCTGTAGCGTCTTCTTTTGGTCGGTAGATGGCGCTGGTAGAAGATGGTTTCACTCTGAGGCGGCGCTCCCGCCGTGGTCTCGCAGAGGTTCTGCTCCTTTGAATATGTGCTCAAGGGGTTAACGGATTGACGGGCGAACGGGTCAATCATCCTCTAGTCGCCACTAAATTCTGGCCGCCAGACCTAATCCCTCACTGTGAACCAAAATCTCTGACCGTCACCCCAAATATCTGACCTCGCCGGCAGTTGGAAAAGCTCGACAATGACCTGAAGAACTACAAGTCCAACTCGATCAAGGAGTCGATCCGGCGGGGTCACGACGACCTGGGCGACCACTACCTCGACTGCGGAGACCTCAGCAACGCGCTCAAGTGCTACTCCCGCGCACGGGACTACTGTACCAGCGGCAAGCACATGGTGCACGTCTGCCTGAACGTCATCAAGGTTAGTCGGGAGACACCGGGGGAGGAGGGAGAGGAGGGGTGACAGAAGGAAGGTGACTGCTGGGTGTCACAGTGCCAGACATCGGGCGGGGGACCCATCTGTGGTGATCCATCGTGCTTCTCAGCCTATCTGTTCATTCATTCATTCAGGCATTCATTCATTCATTCATTCATTCATTCATGCATTCATGCATTCATTAATTTATTCATGCATGCATTCATGCATGCATTCATGCATTCATGCATTCATGCATTCATCAGTCAGTCAGTCAGTCAGTCAGTCAGTCAGTCAGTCAGTCAGTCAGTCAGTCAGTCAGTCAGTCAGTCAGTCAGTCAGTCAGTCAGTCAGTCAGTCAGTCAGTCAGTCAGTCAGTCAGTCAGTCAGTCAGTCAGTCAGTCAGTCAGTCAGTCAGTCAGTCAGTCAGTCAGTCAGTCATTCGTTCATTCGTTCATTCGTTCATTCGTTCATTCGTTCATTCGTTCATTCGTTCATTCGTTCATTCATTTAGTGGCAGTCAGCCGGTTAGCCTTTCATTCATTCATTCATTAGTTGATTCATTGAAACAGTGAGTGGCATATCACCGGTGGCGGTTGCGCGGTGCTCGGTCGGCCGAGCTGTCTCCGTCCCGCCGGCCTCCGCTGACCTGTGTTTTCCGTCCCGGCCGCCAGGTGTCGGCCTACATGCAGCAGTGGGGCCACGTCAGCAGCTACGTCACAAAGGCCGAGAGCACGCACGACGAGAACGAGGTGAGAACACTGAACACCTCCCCTGGGGCGGAGCTGCTGTGGCCTGCTGTGCCCTGCCCTGTCTCGGCTGGGGTGCATCCCTCCCCTGGGGCGGAGCTGCTGTGGCCTGCTGTGCCCTGCCCTGTCTCGGCTGGGGTGCATCCCTCTCCTGGGCCGGAGCTGCTGTGGCCTGCTGTGCCCTGCCCTGTCTCGGCTGGGGTGCATCCCTCCCCTGGGGCGGAGCTGCTGTGGCCTGCTGTGCCCTGCCCTGTCTCGGCTGGGGTGCATCCCTCTCCTGGGGCGGAGCTGCTGTGGCCTGCGGTGACCTGCCCTGTCTCGGCTGGGGTGCATCGGATGTCTCCGGCGGCGTTTCTGCGGACTGGGGTAGGTTGGAGGTGTGGCTAGGACGGGCTCACCGGGCGACGAGTCTCAGCCGGGGCCTTGGTCGGGGCCTTGGCCGGGGCCTTGGCCGGGGCCTTGGTCGGGGCACTCACAACGGAGGATAGGAATTTGCGATACGGTCCGACAACTGGAGTGCATCGCGCCCGTGGCATGGGATCAACACACAAGTCGAGAACAAGTTAAATTCACGCTTTGTGAAATAATGCAAACGTTGCTCTGAACTGCCCTCGCACACGGGATGGCTAGGTCACCGTGTGTGCGCGCTTAACTGTCACCTCTGCGTGCTTGTGCGTGTGTGTCGCTGTGACCCGATTGCCGGGGTGTGACCTCGGTTTGTTTGCCCGCCTCCAGTCGGCCCCCTGGCGGGAGTCTGTGCAGACCAAGCTCCACCTGGCGGCCGGGCTGCTCCACCTCCGGCACGGCGCGTTCGAGCTGGCCGCCAAGTCCTTCCTCAAGGTGAGACACCGTCGGTGACCGCCCACAGGGGGTGACGATAGTTGGGGTTCATCGGAGCACCGACTGCTATGGTCACACGGCGCCGATATGCCCGACACGCGCCCGGTACGTGGGGGGAACACTCCGTGGGTTCGTGGAGGGGAACACGCCGTGGGTACGTGGAGGGGAACCCGCCATGGGTACGTGGAGGGTAACACGCGGTGGGTACGTGGGGGGAACACTCCGTGGGTACGTGCAGGGGAACAAGCGGTGGGTACGTGGAGGGGAACAAGCGGTGGGTACGTGGAGGGGAACACGCGGTGGGTACGTGGAGGGGAACACGCGGTGGGTACGTGGAGGGGAACACGCGCCTGGTACGTGGAGGGGAACACGCGCCCGGTACGTGAAGGGGAACACGCGGTGGGTACGTGGAGAGGGAACACGCGCTTGGTACGTGGAGGGGAACATGCGGTGGGTACGTGGAGGGGAACACGCGGTGGGTACGTGGAGGGGAACACGCGCCTGGTACGTGGAGGGGAACACGCGCCCGGTACGTGAAGGGGAACACGCGCCCGGTACGTGGAGGGGAACACGCGGTGGGTACGTGGAGGGGAACACGCGCCTGGTACGTGGAGGAGAACACGCGGTGGGTACGTGGAGGGGAACACGCGGTGGGTACGTGGAGGGGAACACGCGCCTGGTACGTGGAGGGGAACACGCGCCCGGTACGTGAAGGGGAACACGCGGTGGGTACGTGGAGGGGAACACGCGCCTGGTACGTGGAGGGGAACAC
Organism: Chirona hameri; assembly: GCA_036785665.1. NCBI lineage: Eukaryota > Metazoa > Arthropoda > Thecostraca > Balanomorpha > Balanidae > Chirona > Chirona hameri. Next base: position 66,216 of record JAXIVJ010003206.1, on the reverse strand, counting down.
GCGCCTGGTACGTGGAGGGGAACACGCGGTGAGTACGTGGAGGGGAACACGCCGTGGGCGGTCAGTACGGGTCGGTACGAGGCGGGGTGGTTTGTGGTGTTTGGTTAATGGTGCCTCAGCTGGTATCACTTTAATATCGTTCAATTGGTGTCCATGGTATTTAGCCGAGATGGCTGTTCTATGTAAAGGTCTGAAATATATTATTGGTCATGTTTTTTTCTTTCATTTTTTAAAACTGATTTTAGACATCAGGTTTTAATATATTGAGCCATTTCGACTTGAACTCAATAATATTGAAAGTGCAATGTCTTACGGAGCCGCCACGCTTGTATTTCACGTTTGCTGACGGTCCACACACATGCACATACAACCAGCCCCTTATTATTGCGAACGGTTTTTTTTTTCGTGGAGCCTCATTTTGACAGCAGTCTCACACAGACAATCGTGACTGATTGACCACCAGTGTGTGAGTTGCCGCCGTCTCTGGCACGGTTCCCTTCCCAGTAGTTACTGGCCCAACACGCGGCGGCAGTGGTCGGGCGGGCTCGATGTTCCCATCCGTGTGCTGTGTCTCGGTAAATGGGGAAAGTGGCGCTGTCGGAGGGTGCGGCGTTGGTAGGATGGTCTGGGCGAGCCGAACAGGTCTGGTTTGGCTGGCATATGACCTGAGCTCTGTTCTGTGGTCGGTAATGTCGTCTCTCCAGTTGCCATGGCAACGCACGCAGGGCACGAAAACGTGACAGTGGTGTTATGACAACATGCGCGGATGATTGCAAAGTGGCAATCATTATCTTGTCTCATCGGGCGGCTACACCCATCGCCTTGCTGTTTTCATAGGATAATGGACATTCTTTTGAGATAGTCATCATTAGAGCAGGTACTTTGACAACTGGGTACATGAAACCGTCACGTTTCGGCATTTTAATGGCGAGATTAAGCGTCAAAAGGCCACCTTTAGGTCGGAATTTGGTCTCATTCCCGAGCTTTCTCTCATTTGCATGTGCCTTGTAGGAGTGCCACGATAATATTCTTCTTGGTATCGGACGAAATATTATAAATCCACCGTGCTTTGTATTTTGATGGTCATATTCAAATGTTTTACGGACATTGTTTGCTAACATTCACCTGTGTATCGGCTTGTGGTTTGTGAATAAGTCGCTGAATACATGTTAAAATGCACACTTAAATATTATTGTTTGAATATTGTGTTGAGCAAAGTGGCCCCAACCCCTCGGCATATATTGAACAAGCCGTAAATTATGGTGTCCGTTGCACGCATCTGAGGTGCACATTCATGTGCCAATGTCAGAGGTGCAAATTTCTGAATCCCAAGACCAGCTCACCCTGAATCTCTAATATGGAAGCTTTTTCAGAGAGTATAGAATCTAGTCCGAACAGTAACAGATTATCACATGTTAAACACCAGTCTGATTTGCGGTCATTTCCCCGTTTTTCTTTCTTCTCTTCTCTGGTGATGGTTCGTGTTCTTCGATAACTGTAGTGTGTGTGTGGCTGCTGATCCCATGCAGAAGTTCCAGTATAATTTGCATTTTAGCTACAAGATTCTAATTGTTTCGTATGACTTTTTCCATCTTCACAGTGGGTGTTTGTCCTTCTTATCCTATATTCTGTTCCACAGTGCAGTTTTGACCACTGTCCGCGTTGTCTGTCCCACAGTGCAGTTCTGACCACTGTCCGCGTTCTGTCCCACAGTGCAGTTTTGACCACTGTCCGCGTTGTCTGTCCCACAGTGCAGTTTTGACAACTGTCCGCGTTGTCTGTCCCACAGTGCAGTTTTGACCACTGTCCGCGTTGTCTGCCCCACAGTGCAGTTTTGACCACTGTCCGCGTTGTCTGTCCGACAGTGCAGTTTTGACCACTGTCCGCGTTTTCTGCCACACAGTGCAGTTTTGACTACTGTCCACGTTTTCTGTCCCACAGTGCAGTTTTGACCACTGTGACCTGCCGGAGCTGATCTCCCCGTCAAACGTCGCCATCTACGGCGGCCTCTGCGCTCTGGCCACCTACAGTCGCGCCCAGCTCAAATCGGACGTCATCGGCAGCGCGTCAGTATTATACATACACAGTGTGACGTCATACATACAGTGTGACGTCATACATACAGTGTGACGTCATACACACAGTGTGACGCCATACATACGGTGTGACGTCATACATACAGTGTGATGTGATATATATGGCGTGGTAGCAATTGACATACACACAGTATGACGTCATATACACTCAGTGTGACGTCATAATACAATGTGACATACACCCGTATACGTCGGGTCGACACGCCTTAAAGGGAATGTTTCACCATTCTGAAAGTTGTCAAATTACGCTGGTTGTAGTTGAAAATATGAAATAAGTTCTGCTGAAAACAATGGCGATATTTTTCTCTCTCGAAAAGTCACTTAGCTTTATACAAATTAAGTGTTTAAATTTGGGATGATGACGTCATTATTGAGATATAAAGAGCTATAGAGAAAACTTTACGCTGCCAAATGTATGGCATAATCGTTTCAGACGATTCTGGCGACTTAAATACAAACATTGTGGAACTGTGTCTTCTCCCGCACATAACACAATGACGAGTGCGAGGCATTGCGATAGCTCATTTTTTAAAAGCCATAACCGAGACTTCAAACAACGTGAAAAACTTCAACTTAGACCGCAACCTATCGCGTTGGCCGTTGTTTACATCATACTCGCCAAGGTTCGAGAAATACAGGTCGTCTGACTTCCAGGACCAACAACCTTGAAGTGGCTGTCAGCCAATCAGCGGCGGCATTACCATAGACCCAATTTTGAAAATTCGAAATTTAATTGCTTAAAAACGTATACGTTTTTGGGAAAATGACCTTAGTAATTTAGACATTTCAATAACGGCCAAAGATAATGGATATCTCAGTTCAAAACCAATACAAGGGTGAAACATTCCCTTTAACACAGGACAATATTTTATCAGCTATAACTAGATGACGTAAAAGGCTGTGCAGCTTTTCATTTTTGCACATAGTTGAACGTCGTGTAATCGCTGAAAGGATTCATAACTCGTTTAACAGCGGAAACTTCATTTTTTTGCCGAAGTTTTGTTCATCCCTGTATGTGTTTCGTGAATCGATGACAGCATCATGGCTCTCAGTGAACGAAGCCAAAACACACCGCTGCCGAAATCATACCTACACTCACGAATAGTCGATCACGTTGTTCATTTTTCTGATTGTCAAGCACGTTGTGTCGAAACCCACAACCACAGCGCCAGCGGTGATTAGTTCGGGACCATTTGATTAGTTCGGGAGTTCGGGACCAGATTGATTTATCACCGGAAGGACTTGATGTTTTACGTTTAACATGAAGGATGACGCTAAAATTCACTGCAACCTTAATGACTGAATCTTCACCCAAACATCCAGTTTGAGCATCGACGCTGCCAATCAGTATACTTAGAAGTATTACGAATTCCATGTTTACCCATGGTAGTAAATCAACATCCCCTGCCTAAACTATGGAAAATATCGTCCTTTGGCCTTCCACCCCTGACTAGACGTGACGTGACGTACTGTGACGTACTGTGACGTACTGTGACGTACTGTGCCATGATGTGGCATGATGTGACATGATGTGGAATGTGACATGATGTGATATGATGTGACGTACTGTGACGTGACGTGTCTGTTGTCGGATCATTCAAGCTGTTCGCGGCGCAGTGTCCTAGCATTGGTAAATTTGGGTGGAAAATGACACCCTATGGATACTATTTTTCCACTCTTTTCACAGGTTTTACTGTTAATTTTCCACTCCTTATTTTAAAATGTATTGCATATTGGAATTCGGAACTATGCTACTGATTTATGGATGTAATGATGGGGACAGTCTGTGTAGGGAAAGACAGGTTAGAGTGGGCATAGGTAGGTACCTAATAACTAATTCTGGTGAGCGGGTAATTGGATATTGTTAAAGCCGATTACATATGTTTTTGGGTTGAATTTGCCACCCTTTATGCTTATGTGTAGCCATAATTTTCCACTCCTCACCCCAGCTCCAAATAAATCCTAGGATCGTGCGGCGTGTCGTATCGTGTCGTGTCGTGTCGTGTCGTGTCGTGTCGTGTCGTGTCGTGTCGTGTCGTGTCGTGTCGTGTCGTGTCGTGTCGTGTCGTGTCGTGTCGTGTCGTGTCGTGTCGTGTCGTGTCGTGTCGTGTTTGTGTCGCGTCTGTGTCGTGTCGTGCCGTGCCGTGTCGTGCCGTGTCGTGTCGTGTCGCGGCGTGCCGTGGCGTGTGTTGTGGTCGTGGTCGTGGTCGTGCCGTGCTGTACCGTGCCGTGCCGTGTCGTGTCGTGTCGTGTCGTGTCGTGTCGTGTCGTGTCGTGTCGTGTCGTGTCGTGTCGTGTCGTGTCGTGCCGTGCCGTGCCGTGTCGTGTCATGTCGTGCCGTGCCGTGCCGTGCCGTGCCGTGCCGTACCGTACCGTGCCGTGCCGTGCCGTGCCGTGCCGTGCCGTGCCGTGCCGTGCCGTGCCGTGTCGTGTCGTGTCGTGTCGTGTCGTGTCGTGTCGTGCCGTGCCGTGATGTGCCGTGCCGTGCCGTGCCGAGCCGTGTCGCGGCGTGCCGTGGCGTGTGTTGTGGTCGTGGTCGTGGTTGTGGTCGTGGTCGTGCCGTGCTGTACCGTGCCGTGCCGTGCCGTGCCGTGCCGTGCCGTGCCGGGACGTGACGTGCCGTGCCGTGACGTAGCGTCTGGTCGGCAGGTCGTTTAAGCTCTTCCTGGAGCTGGAGCCACAGCTGCGGGACGCGCTGTACCGTTTCCACGAGTCGTCGTACGCCGAGTGCCTGAGGATGCTGGACGAGATGCGAGACACGCTGCTGCTGGACCTGCACCTCGCAAGATACGTCCGCCAGCTGTACAGCATGATCAGGAACCGCGGACTCGTCCAGTACTTCAGGTGAGGCGGAGAGAGGGGCAGTGTGGGATGGTGCGAGCCCGCGGGACGATGTAGGGGGGGGGGGAGTGAGAGGGAAGATGGAGGGGAAGACGGTGGGATGATGGGGCAGGGTGGCCTTCGGTGGGTGGAGGTTTGCGTCATGCTAGTGTCAGGACGCGACGTATCTGGGGTGCATCGAATTCCCTGGATGCTATTAATATGTATTAAGGTTACCGAAGTTCAGAGGTAACGCTCATGTATTGCACAATCCTTAAAGGCACTCTGTTGTTTGGCTTGGGATGGGTGTGTTGACATGTTTATAGCAGATATGTTTATAGCCTTCGCTACTTCAGCATGGATCATTTTATATGACATTGGGCACTTGGCCAACCATTGGGCAACTCTAAATCATTAGACATGCCAAGCCCCTTTCAAGCGTCGACCTGGACAACACTCTAAATCATTAGACATGCCAAGCCCCTTCAAGCGTCGACCGTTCCACGGACCCTGACATCAAACTCAGACACACATGCCAGAGTGTGACCCTCCCCCGCCTGTCTCCGTCAGTCCCCCTAACCATGACCCCTGCCTGCCTGCCTGCCTGCCTGCCTGCCTGCCTGCCTGCCTGCCTGCCTGCCTGCCTGCCTGCCTGCCTGCCTGCCTGCCTGCCTGCCTGCCTGCCTGCCTGCCTGCCTGCCTGCCTGCCTGCCTGCCTGCCTGCCTGCCTGCCTGCCTGCCTGCCTGCCTGCCTGCCTGCCTGCCTGCCTGCCTGCCTGCCTGCCTGCCTGCCTGCCTGCCTGCCTGCCTGCCTGCCTGCCTGCCTGCCTGCCTGCCTGCCTGCCTGCCTGCCTGCCTGCCTGCCTGCCTGCCTGCCTGCCTGCCTGCCTGCCTGCCTGCCTGCCTGCCTGCCTGCCTGCCCGCCCGCCCGCCCGCCCGCCCGCCCGCCCGCCCGCCCGCCCGCCCGCCCGCCCGCCCGCCCGCCCGCCCGCCCGCCCGCCCGCCCGCCCGCCCGCCCGCCCGCCCGCCCAATCGCCCGCCCGCCCGCCTGCCTGCCTGCCTGCCTGCCTGCCTGCCTGCCTGCCTGCCTGCCTGCCTGCCTGCCTGCCTGCCTGCCTGCCTGCCTGCCTGCCTGCCTGACTCTCTGACCATGGGCCCACCTGTGACGCCTCCCCTGTCTCTCTGTCAGTCCGTACGCGTCTGCCGACCTCCGTAAGATGGCGGCCGCGTTCAACACGACTGTACCGGAACTGGAGAACGAGCTGATGGGACTGATACTGGACGGCCAGATTCCGGCCCGGATCGACTCGCACAACAAGGTGAGCGCCGGTGTCTGTCAACTCCACACTCCACACTCTACACTATACACTCCACACTCCACACTCCACACTCCACACTCCACACTCCACACTCCACACTCCACACTCCACACTCCACACTCCACACTCCACACTACACACTACACACTACACACTACACACTCCACACTCCACACTCCACACTCCACACCCCACACTCCACACCCCCTCTGTGTGGAGTGTGAAAAAGACCCCCCTCTGTTAACTTCCAAACTAAGTAACATAGAGCAATGCGGTAAGAACCAACATGTTGCCTGCCATGTTTGGAATCCAACGGTTTACAATTTTTAGGTTTCGGGTCAACGAGTGACCTTCCAGGTCAAGTGAATGACCTTGATCGACCACGTCCAGAACAGCGATTTGCTCTGTCAGAAAACCTAAAAATGAGAAATTGATAAATGTAAATAAAAAGCATGTTCCTAGATCAGTTTTGTCTCAGAAATACAGGAAAGGTAATTATTTATTCGTATCTGGTAAAAAAAGTCAAAGAAAGTTATTACAAAAATGACGTCATGAATGTCTTACACTTAGGGAGCCATTACTCAGTCAAACATAGAGATATTTCTTTGAAATTTGATTGAGTATTGTCCATACTCATTTCTCTTACATATATTCCGGTTGTTTAACATCTTCGAAAATTTTGATTTTGTGGTGATTTTTCCCCAAAAATCAGTTTTTGTTCATTTTGGGGGTAAATTGTTTTTTCTCGAAAATCCGAGATGACCATTTTAAAGAAAATTACATTTGATATCTTTGCTTAATTGCGTTTGCAATTTGCTTCAAAACTCTGTTTTCTACGATTTTTCAAACATTTATCGTTTTTTTCCACTAACATGACGTCATCAAAACATCAATATTTCCAAAATTTCTCAACTAATTTAAATACATTTTTGCAGCATACATATAATTTTTGTATACTTAGCTACTGAAAATTTCAGCCAGATGCGCCGCATGTATAAAAAGTTATGCAAGAAAAACCTCAGGGAAGAGGGGGGGGGGGGTCGTTTTGGGACCCCCCCCCCCCCGTAGGGCGAGGGTTAATACTCAGCAGATAGTATGCCTTGTTTAGCTCATGGGTTAGTGGCATTGCATAATGACTGAAATGATTGGCTTTATTTATATGCTCCTTATGTCTCCTGCCAACTGTCTCAGAAGCATTGATGGCCTGTAATACAGACGTTCGTTTGTTAATAAATCATGCTGAGAGGGTATCCCCGATACTGTCTCTCGTGCTGTGTTGGGCACGGTTTGTCTCCCGATACTGTCTCTCGTGCTGTGTTGGGCACGGTGCGTCTCCCGATACTGTATCTCGTGCTGTGTTGGACACGGTTTGTCTCCCGATACTGTATCTCGTGCTGTGTTGGGCACGGTTTGTCTCCCGATACTGTCTCTCGTGCTGTGTTCGACACGGTTTGTCTCCCGATACTGTATCTCGTGCTGTGTTGGGCACGGTGCGTCTCCCGATACTGTCTCTCGTGCTGTGTTGGGCACGGTTTGTCTCCCGATACTGTATCTCGTGCTGTGTTGGGTACGGTTTGTCTCCCGATACTGTCTCTCGTGCTGTGTTCGACACGGTTTGTCTCCCGATACTGTCTCTCGTGCTGTGTTGGACACGGTTTGTCTCCCGATACTGTCTCTCGTGCTGTGTTGGGCACGGTTTGTCTCCCGATACTGTCTCTCGTGCTGTGTTGGGCACGGTTTGTCTCCCGATACTGTCTCTCGTGCTGTGTTCGACACGGTTTGTCTCCCGATACTGTATCTCGTGCTGTGTTGGGCACGGTGCGTCTCCCGATACTGTCTCTCGTGCTGTGTTGGGTACGGTTTGTCTCCCGATACTGTCTCTCGTGCTGTGTTCGACACGGTTTGTCTCCCGATACTGTCTCTCGTGCTGTGTTCGACACGGTTTGTCTCCCGATACTGTCTCTCTCGTGCCGTGTTGGACACGGTTTGTCTCCCGATACTGTCTCTCGTGCTGTGTTGGGCACGGTTTGTCTCCCGATACTGTCTCTCGTGCTGTGTTCGACACGGTTTGTCTCCCGATACTGTCTCTCGTGCTGTGTTGGGCACGGTTTGTCTCCCGATACTGTCTCGTGCTGTGTTGGGCACGGTGCATCTCCCGATACTGTCTCTCGTCCTGTGTTGGACACGGTTTGTCTCCCGATACTGTCTCGTGCTGTGTTGGGCACGGTGCGTCTCCCGATACTGTCTCTCGTGCTGTGTTGGGCACGGTTTGTCTCCCGATACTGTCTCGTGCTGTGTTGGGCACGGTTTGTCTCCCGATACTGTCTTTCGTGCTGTGTTGGGCACGGTTTGTCTCCCGATACTGTCTCTCGTGCTGTGTTGGACACGGTTTGTCTCCCGATACTGACTCTCGTGCTGTGTTGGGCACGGTTTGTCTCCCGATACTGTCTCGTGCTGTGTTGGGCACGGTTTGTCTCCCGA
>JAXIVJ010003206.1:30000-50000 GCA_036785665.1 Chirona hameri | reverse complement strand
CTGGATAAAGCCAGCTCTACCCGCTGCGCCGGTGGCTGGATAAAGCCAGCTCTACCCGCTGCGTCGGTGGCTGGATAAAGCCAGCTCTACCCACTGCGTCGGTGGCTGGATAAAGCCAGCTCTACCCGCTGCGCCGGTGGCTGGATAAAGCCAGCTCTACCCACTGCGCCGGTGGCTGGATAAAGCCAGCTCTACCCACTGCGCCGGTGGCTGGATAAAGCCAGCTCTACCCGCTGCGTCGGTGGCTGGATAAAGCCAGCTCTACCCACTGCGTCGGTGGCTGGATAAAGCCAGCTCTACCCACTGCGCCGGTGTCTGGATAAAGCCAGCTCTACCCACTGCGTCGGTGCCTGGATAAAGCCAGCTCTACCCACTGCGTCGGTGGCTGGATAAAGCCAGCTCTACCCGCTGCGTCGGTGGCTGGATAAAGCCAGCTCTACCCACTGCGCCGGTGGCTGGATAAAGCCAGCTCTACCCACTGCGCCGGTGTCTGGATAAAGCCAGCTCTACCCACTGCGTCGGTGTCTGGATAAAGCCAGCTCTACCCACTGCGCCGGTGGCTGGATAAAGCCAGCTCTACCCACTGCGTCGGTGGCTGGATAAAGCCAGCTCTACCCACTGCGCCGGTGGCTGGATAAAGCCAGCTCTACCCACTGCGCCGGTGGCTGGATAAAGCCAGCTCTACCCACTGCGCCGGTGGCTGGATAAAGCCAGCTCTACCCACTGCGCCGGTGGCTGGATAAAGCCAGCTCTACCCACTGCGTCGGTGGCTGGATAAAGCCAGCTCTACCCACTGCGCCGGTGGCTGGATAAAGCCAGCTCTACCCACTGCGTCGGTGGCTGGATAAAGCCAGCTCTACCCACTGCGTCGGTGGCTGGATAAAGCCAGCTCTACCCACTGCGTCGGTGGCTGGATAAAGCCAGCTCTACCCACTGCGCCGGTGGCTTGGTTAAAGCCAGCTCTACCCACTGCGTCGGTGGCTGGATAAAGCCAGCTCTACCCACTGCGTCGGTGGCTGGATAAAGCCAGCTCTACCCACTGCGTCGGTGGCTGGATAAAACCAACTCTACCCACTGCGTCGGTGCCTGGATAAAGCCAGCTCTACCCTCACCGCATTGACATTCCTCAGCTCAGTGCACCTCAAACGCGGGGTGTGGCCGCGATAGGCCCGGCTTTATTGACATTCTCCAGCGTATGACGTCAAGGCATGCTCGCAATTAGGGACCCCCTCCCAAAGCGTTACTTCCAGACTTGCCTCACTCACATTGAACACTGAGTAAGCGCTGCTGTGGCGGCGGTGTCGTGGGCCGCCGCCTGGTGCATGTTAACTCAGCAGAACTGTACCGCAATCCGTCGACTCTCCTATCAGCAGAACTGTACCGCAATCCGTCGACTCTCCTATCTCCATGTCAACTCAGCAGAACTGTACCGCAATCCGTCGACTCTCCTATCTCCATGTCAACTCAGCAGAACTGTACCGCAATCCGTCGACTCTCCTATCTCCATGTCAACCCAGCAGAACTGTACCGCAATCCGTCGACTCTCCTATCTCCATGTTAACTCAGCAGAACTGTACCGCAATCCGTCGACTCCTATCTCAGAACTGTACCGCAATCCGTCGACTCTCCTATCTCGGAACGTAGGTCCGGCTTCTGTCTGATGCTGCCGGTCTGTTGGCGGGCAGACCATGGCCGTCATGACATGATCTGATATCTGGCCTGACGCTGCTGCGGGCGGCAGGTGAACCGACACCGTGCACTGGTACCCACTTTCTCATCGTGTCGGCGCCCTGTTGCGACAAGGCCGTTCACCGTGAGTCTGTGTGGCGAGTTGCGGTGGCGTCTCTGGCCTCCGAAGTGAGCCGCGCTGACCGTTTCCGTGAAGTGCGGCTCGTACTCGCTCGCTCGCTGTCGGCCGGTCGGGCGGTGGGGTCGTGTCAGCACAGGTTGCAGTGCACGGTGGTGACGGTGGCGCAGCGCGGCGTGCGCTCTGCGGCTGGAATTTATCACGACTCCGCTCGGAGGATTAGTGTAGGCGCGCCAAGTCCAGAGACGGTGATGGTGGGCTTAAGGTGTGTTCCGGCGGGTTTCCTGACACCGCGAGCCGGCGGAGTTCACCCTAACATACCTACTGCTCCAAGTACCGAGCGAATTTTGCGAACTCCAGAATCAACTCCTCAAACTCTTGAATGAACGAGCTAGCAGACGTTAACTCTGAAACTTTGAACCTGACCGGGGTCTTTGTGCACCTGGTGTTTAAACCAGCTTACCACAAGTCGGCACGGATCTGTCGTTTTTGAATCGCGCTGCATTGCGCCGCATTGCAGGGGATTATTGCGGATCTGACCGGATTGTTGTGGATTTCGGCTGGCGCCGGGTGGCAGTCGGTGACGGCGTGACGCCAGGCTGAGGCAGCGCTCCGCTCACCACGTGACGGGCACGCGGTGTTGGACAGGCCCGTGACGGCGTGACGCCAGGCTGAGGCAGCGCTCCGCTCACCACGTGACGAGCACGCGATGTTGGACAGGCCACCGCTGGCAGACGGGTATGAGATGTGTACTGTGTACTGTGTAGCCCCCGGCCAGACCGCTCCATGAAGACAGGATGCATGCCAGTATATGACACTGCCAATATTGCAGTAGGAATCATGTAACCGATAGTCAGCCGCACCTGTCTTTGACAAGGGCAGTTGTGACCAAACAGGTGACTTATCATCCAGACATCCATTGAGCTTTGCATGACGAATAGGACACTTATATTAGGACATTGTGCGGAATAAGAATATCAATGCTGGACATACTTAACATGGACAAGCGCGGGAGTTTGGAAATTCAGCCTGCACATTTCGCAATTTGACTTCATTAGAATGTGCTGCCCTGCCTTAACGTAGATCGAGTTTATAACGTTGAGACGCCTATGTGTTTCATCTGGATCTCGCAATGGTATCGCTTAAATATGAAAAATATTGTATTCACGACTGCATTTAATGAGCAAAAAAGCCTATTTCTTATCAGCTTTATGTTATTTCCGTTGGATAACGTTATATTTCCGTCGGCTTTCCAAAGTGAACGGATACCACTGCGAACGAGATAGGAATCCTGGCCGTGTAGATCTGTCACGTGACCTGTGTTCGACCGGTGCCGCCGGTCTGGCGGAGAAAGTGAACGGATGCGGAACTGGCGGACGATATGCATTATGCTCGAGCGTGATGCGGGTTTGGTGGCGGCCGGTCTGTCTGCCGCTGCCCGCTGAGCAGGGCGGTGATCGACGAACAGACATCGCTCCAGCACGGAACTCCAGCGCGGAACTCTAGAGCGGAACTCCAGCGCGGAATTCCAGCGCGGAATGCCAGCGCGGAATGCCAGCGCGGAATTCCAGCGCGGAATGCCAGCGCGGAAGGCCAGCGCGGAACTCCAGCGCGGAACTCCAGCGCGGAACTCCAGCGCGGAACTCCAGCGCGGAATTCCAGCGCGGAACTCCAGCGCGGAACTCCAGCGCGGAATTCCAGCGCGGAACTCCAGCACGGAAACGTCGGCAGATATTCAATACAACAGAGCTCGTGGAAGAGATTCGCATTTGGCTTATCAAAAGCCCACGGACCTTCTGCCTCCGGGAACTTTCGAGTACGGACACTTGTAGATAAGGTATTCCGTAGAAGGCGTCTTTTTCAATCAATGCCATTTATAACTTGTATAACGTGTTTACCACAAATATAATTTATCATCGATATCTATAAATACCACATATTTTTGGGACATCATTTGGCTTGGCGGTTCCTTGAGATGCCCAAAACCCGTTGGTATGGAAAAGGACAACAGTCATTCAAAGCATCACTATTGATTCCGGGGACTTGCGTATACACGTATAAATACCACTGCATGCAGGCACGTAGCCAGGATTTCGTCCAGGGGGGGGGGGGGGCGGGCTCGAAAGGGCCCCCTACCCGAGCGCTGAAAGGGCCCCTTCCCAAGCGGTGAAAGGGCCAAATAAAACAGATGAAAAGGCACGTTTCACGGATGGAAAATGCAGTATGACAGGTATGGCATGGGCCATACCGGCCCATACAAACTTTTAGGAGCTAGAGTTGGCAAACTGCCATATCAACTTTGGAACCAGCGACAACCAGCTTGGAATATTTTTTATGCTCAAGACCTGGAACTCTTAAACAAATTGCGCCGCGGAGCGGCACGCATTTTTAAAATCTTATGCTCTGGATATGCATTAGCATCAATGCTTAGCATTGCGGATGGTGCGGACCCCTAAAAATGTTATTGTGCGTTGCTAAAGTGAACTATTACTAGTGCTGAAGTGAACTTTTTGCCCAATTATATGGGAAAGTAGCAACATAACACAAATGCGTCGAGAAACGGCCCGTTCTGGTTTTATAACCCGCATATAATTTAATTTGTAGTTAAATTGTGCCGCTCCGCGGTGCATTTTTTTAGTTTGATTCCCTGGACAACTGCTTTCTTACTGTTGAAAGGCCCAGGGTCCCTTCAGATCATCTAGGGGCCCCTCCGATCTTTTCAACGCCCTTCTGACCTGTTCAGGGACTCATCTGGGATCCGCGAAAAGACATAATGTAGAGTGGGTGCTATATATTAAATACAAAGAGGGCTTACTCTACAATACAAATTAAAATCATCAGAGCTTGCGGGTATATTGAAACACCCTTTGTTGGCGATTAAGAGACATTCGGTAACATTTCATTGCTCTAAAAACAGTCAACTCGTCATATTAATTTATTAATGACCAAGACGCGTTTCTATAACTTCTTCAGTTGGTCATTAAAAAAGGGCCAAATAACTTTTTTTGAGGACTCCTCTGCCTTTGAAGTCTAGCCATGGAACGAAGGCCATGACTAGGAACTTTTTTAATGACGAACCGAAGAAGTTATAGAAACGCGTATTGGTCATTAATAAATTAATATGAGGAGTTGACTGTTTTTATATATGTCACTATGAATATTAACAACTTCATTTCTCGTCTTAAAGACAAGCAATGACCTGTTGCCGAATGCCTCCTGACGTTGACGAAGGGTGTTACAATATACCCGAAAGCTCCGATTGTAATCTTTTTCTTGTGGAGTAAGTCCTCTTTGTATTTAATCTTCATCTGGGATCTCGACGTGCTTATGACCCTTCCGGTCTGACCAGGGACTCCTCTGACCTTCCAAGAAGCCCCTCTTGTGTGTCAAGAGGCCCGTTCGGCCTGTTCAGAGGTCCTTCCGACCTGGCCAGGGACTGCACTGGCTGCTTTGTCGCCCTGCCAACATGCTCAGGGGCCCCTCCAGTCTGGCTAGGAACTCATCCGGCATGTTCAAGGGCCCTTCCGACCGGCCCAGGGACCGTTTCGGTCCCGACAGGGGCCCCTCTGACTTGCCCAGGAGCTCCTCCGATCTGACCAGCGACTCTTCTGGTCGGACTGCGCTGGCTGCTTTGTCGCCCTGCCGACATGCTCAAGGGGCCCTCCCACCTGCCCTGGCGCCCCTCCGGGCTGGATAGGGGCCAATTCGGCATGTTCAGGGGCCCTTCTTACCCGCCCAAGGGCCCTTTCGGTCTGGTCAGGGGCCCCTCTGACCTGTACAGGGGCCCTTTGAACTTCCCAGGAGCCCTCTGGGGTATGTCCAAGGGGCCTCCAACCTGCTCAGGGGCCCTTATGATCTGGCAAGGGACTGTGCTGGCTGCTTTGTCGCCCTGCCGACATGCTCAGGGGCCTCTCGACCTGCCCAGGGGCCCCTCTGTGCTGGCTAGGGGCCCATTCGACGTGTTCAGGGGCCCTCTGTCCCGCTCAGGAGCCCTTTCGGTCTGGCCAGGGGCCCCTCGGACATGCACAGGGCTCTTTTGAACGTCCAAGGGGTCCTCTGGTCTTTCAGAGAGGGTACTGGTAGTCCTAAAGGGCCTCTGAAGTGCTCTAAACTCTAAAGACCACGCTTCGCGTGGTACCGCGCTTCGCGCAGATACCGCCCATGATACCGCGCTTCGCGCAGTCTCGACGGCCCTTTTCGGCGCGCTGCGCGCGCCGAAAAGGTCCCTCCTGGTCTCCAGGGGGAGGGGAGGGGGAGGGAGGGCGCACACCCCCCCCCCCCCCCTTGGCTACGTGCCTGACTGCATGACATTTAACTGGAGACAATAACAGAAGAAGAGAAATACCTTGTTTGCAGTTTACAAAGCAGATCCTGAAACCCGCTGACCATTGCAATATGTTACCAGCTCAGAGAGATGATCCCTGAAGGTAAGCACGCTTTTCGTGTTGCGCATTGCCTACTTAGTCACGAACTGTGCAGCTGCCTAAAGTTACAAATGAGGTAGGCAGGCAATTGTGGTTTTTCCTCTTGGGGGAAAGCAGATGTTTGTGTTGTTAATTGGTGATAATAGGTGCGATGTTTCTGAAACAAAGAGTGAAGCTCCCGTAATTCATTCGAGTGGCGTTCGTGATGTATTGCCTCTGCGTGGTGTTGTTTCTTGTTCAGAAATTGGGCCTTGTAACATTTTTAACTTTATTTTGCTTTTGTTACAATTGCCTTGTAAGCGGCGTAAGCTGGCCTGTAACTGCGATAAACCCGCGTGGCGCCTAATCCAGCTTCAACGCAAAGGTGCTAGAGTCTGCTAGGTCTCATGCTAGTGACAGAGTAACTGATGCTAGAGTCTACGGGTGAGTCTACGGAGCTAGAGACGGGTGTCTGACGACAGATGCTAGAGTCTGCTAGGTCTCATGCTTGTGACGGAGTAACTGTGATGCCAACTGGCAGGTTTTATTTGGCTCATCGCGCTCGTGATATTATGTTGTTCGTAACGCGGCATGATCCGAGTTCATCGATCTGAGGTGAAATAAAGTGCCCTGAATGTGACGTGGCGCTCTGTGATGTGACGTGGCGCTGTATATTGTAACGTGACGCTGTGTATTATAACGTGACGCTGTATATTGTAACGTGACGCTGTGTATTATAACGTGGCGCTGTGTATTATAACGTGACGCTGTATATTGTAACGTGACGCTGTGTATTATAACGTGACGCTGTATATTGCAACGTGACGCTGTGTATTGTAACGTGACGCTGTGTATTATAACGTGCCGCTGTGTATTATAACGTGACGCTGTATATTGTAACGTGACGCTGTGTATTATAACGTGACACTGTGTATTGTAACGTGACGCTGTGTATTATAACGTGACGCTGTATATTATAACGTGACGCTGTGTATTATAACGTGACGCTGTGTATTATAACGTGACGCTGTATATTGTAACGTGACGCTGTGTATTATAACGTGACGCTGTGTATTATAACGTGACGCTGTATATTGTAACGTGACGCTGTGTATTATAACGTGACGCTGTGTATTATAACGTGGCGCTGTGTATTGTAACGTGACTCTGTGTATTATAATGTGACGCTGTATATTGTAACGTGACGCTGTGTATTATAACGTGACGCTGTGTATTATAACGTGACGCTGTGTATTATAACGTGACGCTGTATATTGTAACGTGACGCTGTGTATTATAACGTGACGCTGTGTATTATAACGTGACGCTGTATATTGTAACGTGACGCTGTGTATTATAACATGACGCTGTGTATTGTAACATGACGCTGTGTATTGTAACGTGACGCTGTGTATTATAACATGACGCTGTGTATTGTAACGTGACGCTGTGTATTATAACGTGACGCTGTATATTATAACGTGACGCTGTGTATTATAACGTGACGCTGTGTATTATAACGTGCCGCTGTGTATTATAACGTGGCGCTGTGTATTATAACGTGACGCTGTGTATTGTGACGTGACGCTGTATATTGTAACGTGACGCTGTGTATTATAACGTGACGCTGTATATTGTAACGTGCCGCTGTGTATTATAACGTGGCGCTGTGTATTATAATGTGACGCTGTGTATTGTGACGTGGCGCTGTATATTGCAACGTGACGCTGTGTATTATAACGTGACGCTGTATATTGCAACGTGACGCTGTGTATTATAACGTGACGCTGTGTATTATAACGTGACGCTGTGTATTATAACGTGACGCTGTATATTGCAACGTGACGCTGTGTATTATAACGTGACGCTGTGTATTATAACGTGACGCTGTGTATTGTAACGTGACGCTGTGTATTATAACGTGACGCTGTGTATTATAATGTGACGCTGTGTATTGTGACGTGACGCTGTGTATTATAATGTGACGCTGTGTATTGTGACGTGGCGCTGTGTGATGTGAGACATGAGGTGACACGACATGACGTGCCATGATGTGAGTAGTAACGTTGAGTGACGTGACGTTAAGTGATGCTGTATGACATGCTCTGTTTTGCCCGGCAGATTCTGTACGCCAAGAGTGTGGACCAGCGTAGTCAGACGTTCGAGCGCTCGCTGGCCGTCGGCAAGGAGTACATCAAGCAGACCAAGGGCCTCATCCTGCGAGCCGCCATCCAGGCGTCTCAGATCGCCGTCCGGGTCAGTGGCGCAGGATCGAATCCCGGCCACGGCCAAGCTTTTCCGATGGTGGTCGGGAGCGGGGACTGGGACACATAGTCGTGCCATCGATCATGTTGTTTATGACAATGTATATCTAAAGATGAAAAGGTTAACGCAAAATTGAAGTTTCCTCTTCATGTCTTGACATAGTTTTGTCCACCAGAGTAGAACTACGCTTTATCAGTATTTCGATTTGTTTTTGCTCAGCTATGAACTTCACCTCCAGACTTCTTACATGCCGTGTGCTATCACCATAACGGACAAATTGCGAATGGTGTTGGAAACTCTTAGCATCACTTAAGGCGTTCATATATGTATTTGACCTATGCAATTCGTGTAACCATGTTGTTACAAGTTAATACCTATGCGAAAAGCCCAGTTACGTCGACTTTCCTGCTTTGTGCCTTTTACACTAACCATGTCTGTTGACATAAGTCACTTTGAGTGGCTTAGTCCAAGCCGTTTACGTTTATGCACTTTTCACTTCTTTCTAGGGTTGTAATACCCCTCCTGATACAAGCATGGATGGTTTGTATGTTAACGTAAGCCAATTATAGTGCTAGGGACCCCGAAAGATCTATTGTACGGCAGAAGACGGGATTACACTCTTCTTCTTTTGCCACGGAAACTATGAAATGCCTTAATGTGAATCACTTCATCCTGCCCTCAGTGCTAAATCGAAGTCATTTTCCTTTGACCAACCATCGGTGCGCCCGTCCCAAGTGTCATCATCGTAACCCCAACCCCAAATCCCGAGTGTCATCATCGTAACCCCAACCCCAAACCCCGAGTGTCATCATCGTAACCTTTGCCTTGCACTCCATCAGACGTCATTTTTTTTTCTGCCAGAATTTCTGCTGATGATGCCTCCGTCAGTCATATATTTGTTTCAACCACATAACGACTTGATAAAAACAATATATGAAAAAGTTGAACTGGGCAAACTATCTAAAATGGACTAAAGCATCTATGCTATGCACTATGCCAAGCAATATGAGCCATAACATGCGTACAAACTGCTGGTGGCGTAGTGGAGCCGTAATTCATGGGATCGTATCGAGTCATAATAAGCCGTAGTTCAGGAACATGTAACATCGGCAAATCATCAGAATGTCTCGGTGAGAGTTATTGAGTGGTCACGTCTGGCTGTCGAGTTATTGAGCGGTCACGTCTGGCTGCGGAGTTATTGAGCAGTCACGTCTGGCTGCCGAGTTATTGAGCGGTCACGTCTGGCTGCCGAGTTATTGAGCCGTCACGTCTGGCTGTCGAGTTATTGAGCGGTTACGTCTGGCTGCGGAGTTATTGAGCGGTCACGTCTGGCTGCCGAGTTATTGAGCCGTCACATCTGGCTGCCGAGTTAGTGAGCGGTCACGTCTGGCTGCGGAGTTATTGAGCGGTCACGTCTGGCTGCCGAGTTATTGAGCGGTCACGTCTGGCTGCGGAGTTATTGAGCGGTCACGTCTGGCTGCGGAGTTATTGAGCGGTCACGTCTGGCTGCGGAGTTATTGAGCGGTCACGTCTGGCTGCCGAGTTATTGAGTGGTCACGTCTGGCTGCCGAGTTATTGAGCGGTCACGTCTGGCTGCCGAGTTATTGAGCGGTCACGTCTGGCTGCGGAGTTATTGAGTGGTCACGTCTGGCTGCCGAGTTAGTGAGCGGTCACGTCTGGCTGCCGAGTTATTGAGCCGTCACGTCTGGCTGCCGAGTTAGTGAGCGGTCACGTCTGGCTGCGGAGTTATTGAACGGTCACGTCTGGCTGCCGAGTTATTGAGCCGTCACATCTGGCTGCCGAGTTAGTGAGCGGTCACGTCTGGCTGCGGAGTTATTGAGCGGTCACGTCTGGCTGCCGAGTTATTGAGCGGTCACGTCTGGCTGTCGAGTTATTGAGCGGTCACGTCTGGCTGCGGAGTTATTGAGCGGTCACGTCTGGCTGCGGAGTTATTGAGCGGTCACGTCTGGCTGCCGAGTTATTGAGCGGTCACGTCTGGCTGCCGAGTTATTGAGCCGTCACGTCTGGCTGTCGAGTTATTGAGCGGTCACGTCTGGCTGCGGAGTTATTGAGCCGTCACGTCTGGCTGCGGAGTTATTGAGCGGTCACGTCTGGCTGCCGAGTTATTGAGTGGTCACGTCTGGCTGCCGAGTTATTGAGCCGTCACGTCTGGCTGTCGAGTTATTGAGCGGTCACGTCTGGCTGCGGAGTTATTGAGCCGTCACGTCTGGCTGTCGAGTTATTGAGCGGTCACGTCTGGCTGCGGAGTTATTGAGCCGTCACGTCTGGCTGTCGAGTTATTGAGCGGTCACGTCTGGCTGCGGAGTTATTGAGCCGTCACGTCTGGCTGCCGAGTTATTGAGCGGTCACGTCTGGCTGCCGAGTTATTGAGCCGTCACGTCTGGCTGCCGAGTTATTGAGCGGTCACGTCTGGCTGCCGAGTTATTGAGCGATCACGTCTGGCTGCCGAGTTATTGAGCCGTCACGTCTGGCTGCGGTCGTCATGACACCGTGCGGAGCGGGATTTGTGGTCTGGCCGATCGTCTCGCTTGCTCGGCCTTCCCGTGTCCATCAGCTGATACGATGTTATGGCGGCACTCTCATGCCCGCTAACTTACGACGTTTCTGAAACACCATTGCGGGCTGACCCTCGTGGTAACGCGCTGTGCCAACCGGTGGCCGGCAGGGTTTCGCGCCGCGTTGCTCAAACGCCCGGATAGGTGATTATAGCGGTCACCTGTGGTGCCCGGACCCGGGCCACAGGTCGCTATTACGAAACGCCAAGTTATGCCGGACTGGTGCAGTAGTTTTGATAGTGACGCGGGGCGTAACACATGCCAGGAGTTCAACACCCGCTGCCTCGGAGTTTCATGGTGCCTAACGCGTCCGGTCGTAGCGCAATTCTGGGTTTACATGTCGTTGCGGTTTACTTGGTAATGTTGTGATCCTGCAATATTTTGTGTAACCGTGGTCGGCCCGACTAGATTATTTGGTCGGATAACCTTACCTGATGACCTTGTGACCTTACCTGATCCCAATTGATCTGCTTATCCTCTCTGACCTGTTCTGATAAGGTGCTTTAAGCTCAGCTCATCTCACCTTATCTAAACCCATCTCATCTGACCTGGTCAATTGACCTTATCTGTGGTCTAACGTAGGCCGGCCTGATGCTTGATTTGATAATCCAGCCTGACCTGGTGACCTGGCCTGGTGACCTGTGCTGACCTGACCTGGTGACCTGTGCTGACCGGACCTGGTGACCTGTGCTGACCGGACCTGGTGACCTGTGCTGACCGGACCTGGTGACCTGTGCTGACCGGACCTGGTGACCTGGTGACCTGTGCTGACCGGACCTGGTGACCTGACCTGGTGACCTGTGCTGGCCGGACATGGTTACCTGTGCTGACCGGACCTGGTGACCTGACCTGGTGACCTGTGCTGACCGGACCTGGTGACCTGTGCTGACCGGACCTGGTGACCTGACCTGGTGACCTGTGCTGACCGGACCTGCTGACCTGACCCGGTGACCTGTGCTGACCGGACCTGGTGACCTGTGCTGACCTGACCTGGTGATCTGACCCAGTGACCTGTGCTGACCTGACCTGGTGACCTGACCCGGTGACCTGTGCTGACCGGACCTGGTGACCTGTGCTGACCTGGTGACCTGATCTGGTGACCTGTGCTGACCGGACCTGGTGACCTGTGCTGACCTGACCTGGTGATCTGACCCAGTGACCTGTGCTGACCTGACCTGGTGACCTGTGCTGACCGGACCTGGTGACCTGTGCTGACCGGACCTGGTGACCTGACCTGGTGACCTGTGCTGACCGGACCTGGTGACCTGTGCTGGTAACTTGACCCGGTGACCTGTGCTGACCGGACCCGGTGACCTGTGCTGACCTGACCCAGTGGCCTGTGCTGACCGGCAGCTGCCGCGGCGGGAGGACATCCAGCCAATGGACGCCAGCCAGGACGGCACCGAGTAACGCTAACCAATCAGCGGCCGAGTTAGCGCCGGCTCCGCCAATCAGCGGCCGAGCTCAGCCGCGGTAACCAATCACGGGCCGGCCGGCTGGCTGGGCGCCGTGCAGGAGCCAATCAGGAGCCGCCTGGCTGTGACGTCAGCGCAGGCGGCGCGCCCGGCTGTGATACAGGACTGGGACGCCTGCAGCGACCTGACCTGACCTGACCTGACCTGACCTCACCTGACCTCACCTGGCGCTGGGGTCAGAGGCAGGGACGCCAGCCGGGACTCAGAGTGACCAGTGAACATGCTCGGTTGTGGTCGGCAGCGGACTGGAAGCCGTATGGCAGGCTGCTGCGAATAAAGGTGACGACGTGCGACCGTTAAAATCCCCAGAATGGCAAAACTCAGTCTAAAAATCTTGAGATTCCTAGAGCCTTCAGACTGAAAAGTCTTCAGACCTAAAAGGTCCCTAGGCCGGAAAATCGCCAGACCGAAGTGTAAGTGTGCGGGAGGATTGAGCGCTCGCTTCTGCCTTCTAGCCGCGCCTGAATAGGGGATCTGCACTGCGCCGCACCTGGCGTGAACTGAACTGAACTGTGTAGGAACTGACGGAACTGAACTGTGCCGCGCCTGAACTGACTGAACTCCGCCCCTGACGGACTGTGCTGAACCGCGCTGCGTTCGAACTGCCTGCCGAACTTCCGGCGAACCGCGGCGTCAGTTGGTGAGGAGGTCCCGGGCGTCCGCTGGGTCTCCTCCGATGAGGCCACTTTGGTCGATGAACGACGCCGACCGTCTCTCGCTGGGGTGTCGGTCTGGCGGCCGGTGTCGAACGGTGTCGAACGGTGTCACCGGGGTGTCAGCCTGGCGGTGTCGCCGCCGTGTGTCTGGTGTGCCTGGAGTGTCAGTGTGGCGATGTCTGCTGTTTCGGAGCGGACCGACGGCTGCCGAGACTGCTGGCCGAGTCAGCCGTTTGTATGAGGTTACCTCGATTTGCCACTGCTGCCGCCTGCGCTGCCTGGCAATACACACAGAGAGAGACCGGCTGCTGTGTGTCGTGTCGTGTCGTGTCGTGCCGTGGTGCGGGTCCGTCGGCTGTCGGGGTACGGAGGATCGGGGAAGGAGACAGACGGTACGCGGGCGCTGCAGCCTCGGGGTCAGGTGTGTTGGGTGTTGTGACTCGAGCAGGGTCGTACTGACTCTCTGACACCAGCCTTATGATAGGCACGGGACATGCAATACGTTTGGCATGGGACACACTTGTTGAGGCCGAATGCAGAGTCCGAATGAGCTCCGACGCACTTATGTTTTTTTAGGTAAAATGACTATTATTTGTGGAGTTAAGCTTTGGTCCAGGTATGAGTTTAATAGGCAGGCCAGTAAATATTTATTTATTTATTTATTGACCTCGTAATAGCCGTCCCCTATACATGGCCGAAGCCAAAGGGGCTATTCCTGGCACAGAGTCACACAATGATGGCGTTGAAGTGGGTAAAATACAAGCATACAGTACAGTTAAAAGTCGAAATGAACATATCAGTCTGCGTCACATCAGATCAGCCCATCAGCGGCGATCGTCATCGTTACCAGACACCAGTCGCCTCTTCAATGCGCGCTTAAACAATGTGATAGGCATGACGGTAAACTCAGGTGGCAGCGAGTTGTACTGGTCAGCGGCACGATACACGAACTGCCTTTTACCCGCTGCTGAGCCGCGTATGTTGGGGAGACTCAGCAGGTCGTCTCTACGGGTGCTACGCACGTGTTTAGGTCGCTCGCGGTTTGTACGGAATTGGACGGCCAGAAACTCAGGCTGCCCAGTGCTACGGACCTTGTGGAGCAGTGTCAGTGTGTGATGGACGACCAAGTCCGGGGAATCCAGCCAGCCCAGGTCCTCTCGCACGCCAGAGATGTGATCGAATTTGCGCTTTCCAGAAATGATGCGAGCTGCAAAGTTGGATATTTTTTGGATGGTAGCCAGATTTTTTCCAGAACCGTTACCGTACACTGCGAGTCCGTAGCGGATATGCGAGAAGACCAGGGCCGAGACGAGGGTGGGTAGGCAGCCGGGTGGTAGGTAGTGACGTAGGTGAGAGATGGCGGTCAGGATGCCAACACACCTCCGAGACAGCTGCTCAACGTGTGAATCCCAAGAAAGATAACGGTCGAAAGTGATGCCGAGATTTTTGGCTTCGTTACCGGGGACGAGGTCCGTGTTGCGAAATTTCACTGTGAACGAGGGCATGTTGCGTAAGTTTTGCCGAGTGCCGATAGGGAGAAGCTCAAATTTGGTTTCGTTTACTTTAAGACCGCTTGACCGAAAGTACGCGTCCAGGGAGGATAGGGCTGCTTCCATGTCACCGATCAGAGCCGGAAGGGCGGATTTTTGGCCAGAGACGAGAACCTGGGTGTCGTCGGCGTATTGCGTGACAAAAGCGCCAGCGGCATGCAGGCTGAGGTCATTTGCAAATAGAGTAAAGAGTAGCGGGCCGAGAGAGGAGCCTTGGCAAACTCCCTGAGTGATTGGACGAGATGCCGATATCAATGTTGAGGAGAGACTGACGCTCTGCGTATGGCCGGACAGGTAGTTAGCAAACCAGGAAGTGTCGATGCAGTACAGCTGCAATTTGGCTAGCAGTTTGGCATGATCGATGACATCGAAGCAGCGACTCAAATCGATAAGACAAAGGAGCGAAATTTTACTTTGATCCATGGCGGAAAACGCGCGGTCTGAGATGTTGATGAGGGCTGTCTCGGTAGAGTGCCGGGGCCTGAAACCGTGCTGGGATGGGGAGAAGAGATGGTTGGATGCGAGGTAGTGGTGGAGCTGGTGCTGTACCACCTTCTCCACTACCTTCGCCATGACAGGAAGGATTGAGATGGGACGGAAGTTGGAAGGATTGTCAGGATCCCCGGACTTGTGTATCGGGTGTACCAGGGCATGCTTCCAGACTGCTGGGACTTCGTTAAAAGTGATGCTAGAGTTGATGATGTGCAGTAAAAGAGGGCCGATGGTGTCGAATGAAAGTTTAAAAATGCGAATGCAAAGACCGTCGTTGCCCCACGCGGATGTGTTGCGCATGTTAAACATGATGAGATGCAAATTACTGAGGGTGATGGGTTGCAGGGTAAAAGCGCAGACGCCTACGCGCGGCAGCCGCACCGGCACCTCCTGGACGGCACCGAGCGCGGACACCTCTGCGGCCACCCGTGGGCCGACGCCGACAAAATAATCATTCATGACGTCGGGAGTGACAGCTGGAAGCACGACACGGCTTGGTCGCTTGTCAGTGATGATGTGACGCATGTGCCGCCAGAGGGCGCTAGGGCCATCGTCGCGGATCCTGTCGGTGATATCGCACCTGCTGTCCGCACGAATTGCTGAGCGCACCTCCCGATTGAGTTGGCGGTACTCGGTGGAGGCGTGCCCGCCGGCACGCAGAGCTACGCCTCTACGGACAATCAGGTCACGGGTCTGGTCGGATACAGGCGGAGCCACCGGGTTCCTAAGCCTAACATCTCTAAAAGGGGCATGCCGATCGATAACAAGCCGTACCCGGCTGGAAAGCAGCTCCCACTTCACCGTAACCGAGTTAGTGGCGAGCACAGTGGACCAATCGACAGCAGCCAGATCGCGATGGTAGGCATCAGTGTCAATGCGACGCAGTACTCGAGCACGCACGACAGTAGGTCTATGGCGAAATAGGTCCAGCTGGTTCAGTATTCGTTTATAAAATCTTGCAAGTTAGCCATACATTATTTGGGAATAACTGGCAGAATTTAATGTCTTTAATGCTTGCAATGTCAATATCAGTAAACTAGCACACTCGTTTCACTCTTGGATTTTATTGCGGGTTTAAGGCGACCACATTCCTTATCTAAAGTCCACAATACAAACATACTCTGCATGCTTAGCAATTTTGTATCGCGTCGTTCAGGTATCGCTTCTATGGCCAGCGTGCCACCTTTCATACCACGCACGACGTAATACACTGCACCTGGTGGGGTATACGTCAGTTACTCAAGGATTTCAATTCCCGAGCCACAGTTCAATGCTCAAGGCCTATTTTTTTTTGTCATTTTCACTATGCAAGGCCTAATGTATGTTCAACGTTTTCAGTTGTTAAAGTTGTTTCATTTGCAAAATGCAAACGGAGGCAGCTTAAAACTAGAAGAACATGTTCATTTTCCTTTATTTTTTTCTCTCCATTTTGTCCCCATTTTCTATATATGTGCATCGGCGGCGTATCGGCGTACTTTGTTGATACCACTCCTGTCCACATTAAGCTCAGCGATGTCTGAACTTGTAACAAAGTACCTACCACTCTGAAGAATGAAGATGTAAGCACACTTCGTGATTTTGCGTTCCTGACGCTGCTGGCGGATGCCACGGTGTACGTCCCCCTGACGCGTATGTACTCCTTTTACTTTTGTTCCTTTTATTCTTCGACGAAGAATGAGATATCGATCTAAAAACAGTCCTACGCCTTGCCTTGGCTCTGCGGAGCGCCATTGCCGTGTCATAACCACGTGGCTGTATCACTGGCGTTAATCCCCTTATGTCCAGCTGCAGAGCCGCAGCTCCGCGTCCTTCAGCCCAGGAGCCGCTCCGCCCCCCCCCCCCCCCCGCCGCTCCGCCGCCCCGCCGCCACGCCGCCACACCGCCACACCGAGCCGGCCTCGTCTGGCAACCAGGCTGTTTGGCAACACCGGCAGCCGGGCCGGCCCGCCCCGCAGACCTGCGCGCCATCTGCCCAGTGCTGCCCGGCCGCTCCCGGAGTGTGCTCTGGTGGCGCGGCGGCGGCAATACAGTCATGTCGGCTTATGTTGGTAGCGCTGACCTGGGAATGCGTCGTTTGAAGAGAAATGTTTTTGTTTTATTCACCAGTGGAAAATGCACTTAACAGATCAAAGAGAGGGTGTAGCTTCCACACTGTGCTGGACCAGCTGATCACGTGCTGGTAACGTGCTGGTAACGTCCTGGTAACGTACTGGTAACGTGCTGGTAACGTGGTGGTAACGTCCTGGTAACGTGCTGGTAACGTGCTGGTAACGTGCTGGTTGCTGACCAGCTGGTAGCGCGGGTTGTCTGACGGCCGAGCCGAACCAGCGACGCCGAAAGCCATCCTCCTCGGTGGCTGCGTCGCGGCTAAGTCGCGCCGGTGTTTACATCCTCCTCGGTGGCTGCGTCACGGCTAAGTCGCGCCGGTGTTTAGGCTAGCTTCGCATCAGCCCTTTGACGCCTGAGCGCGACCGCCAGCGTTGGTCCCTGATACTGACCACTGACATGGAGTCGTCGTTATACCTCTGGAACCGCATTGAAACCGCACCAAAAACTAAAAACATTCCGCCATCCAAACAGCAAAACATGTATGTCCACCGGGCAGGAGTAAGTCGAGCTAAGTCCAGGACCAGGCAGAAGGAAGCCGAGCTAAGCCCAGGACCGGACAGAAGTAAGCGGAGCTAAGCCCAGGACCGGGCAGAAGTAAGCCAAGCTAAGCCCAGGACCGGGCAGAAAGGCAAGCTAAGCCCAGGACCAGGCAGAAGGAAGCCGAGCTAAGCCCAGTACCAGACAGCAGACTCCACCGGGCAGAAGCAAGTCGAGCTAAGCCCAGGACCAGGCAGAAGTAAGCCAAGCTAAGCCCAGGACCGGGCAGAAGTAAGGCAAGCTAAGTCCAGGACCAGGCAGAAGGAAGCCGAGCTAAGCCCAGTACCAGACAGCAGACTCCACCGGGCAGAAGCAAGTCGAGCTAAGCCCAGGACCGGGCAGAAGGAAGCCGAGCTAAGCCCAGTACCAGACAGCAGACTCCACCGGGCAGAAGGAAGCTGAGCTAAGCCCAGGATCAGGCAGAAGTAAGCCAAGCTAAGCCCAGTACCGGGCAGAAGTAAGGCAAGCTAAGCCCAGGACCAGGCAGAAAGAAGCCGTGCTAAGCCCAGGACCGGACAGAAGGAAGCCGAGGTAAGCCCAGTACCGGGCAGAAGGAAGCGGAGCTAAGCCCAGGACCGGGCAAAAGTAAACCGAGCTAAGCCCAGGACCAGGCAGAAGGAAGCCCAGGACCAGACAGCAGACTCCGCCGGGCAGAAGGAAGCCGGGTTAAGCTAAGCCCAGTCACCAGACAGCACGATCTAACCACTAGTGGGCTTTAATCCGAACATGTGAGGGAAAATACAGAAATCACAATAAAGGAAAGGAAAGGTATCATGCCTGTCCAAAACAAAACAAAAACTCTACGGATTTACACTTGTGAGTGAGCGTTGCTGCTGTGCACTAAGAACTTATATTATAAGTCATGCTACATTCACATGAATAATCGTAGGCCCCGCCTGACGGGACAGCTCTGACCAGACGGTTCCTGTCCAGCTCCCCGGGCGGCGCCGCTGAACGCACGCTGTAGCTGCAGCCTATTTCGTCTGCTCAGGTTTCACGCCACCGCTGCCGGATATAAGCAGGGTCGTGCTCGTGGCGCACAATAGTAGATTCCGACCGAGAGTAAAATGTACTGGCCACATGACGTCCATAAATTGCCTGTACATGTTTCATCAAACTATCTTTTGCAAGCTTCGTAAATAATTATTGCCATAACTCTTCCTAAAGCACAGGACTCGTTCTCCAACTCGTATATACCCTCTACACTCTCTGCTTCCATTCCCTCTCTCCGTCTCCGTCTCCGTCTCCGTCTCCGTCTCCGTCTCCGTCTCCGTCTCCGTCTCCGTCTCTGTCTCTGTCTCTGTCTCTGTCTCTGTCTCTGTCTCTGTTTCTGTCTCCGCCTCTGTCTCTGTCTCTGTCTCTGTCTCTGTCTCTGTCTCTGTCTCTGTCTCTGTCTCTGTCTCTGTCTCTGTCTCTGTCTCTGTCTCTGTCTCTGTCTCTGTCTCTGTCTCTGTCTCTGTCTCTGTCTCTGTCTCTTCTCTGTCTCTGTCTCTGTCTCTGTCTCTGTCTCTGTCTCTCTGTCTCTGTCTCTGTCTCTGTCTCTGTCTCTGTCTCTGTCTCTGTCTCTGTCTCTGTCTCTGTCTCTGTCTCTGTCTCTGTCTCTGTCTCTGTCTCTGTCTCTGTCTCTGTCTCTGTCTCTGTCTCTGTCTCTGTCTCTGTCTCTGTCTCTGTCTCTGTCTCTGTCTCTGTCTCTGTCTCTGTCTCTGTCTCTGTCTCCGTCTCTGTCTCTGTCTCTGTCTCTGTCTCTGTCTCTGTCTCTGTCTCTGTCTCTGTCTCTGTCTCTGTCTCTGTCTCTGTCTCTGTCTCTGTCTCTGTCTCTGTCTCTGTCTCTGTCTCTGTCTCTGTCTCTGCCTCTGTCTCTGTCTCTGTCTCTGTCTCTGTCTATGTCTCTGTCTCCGTCTCTGTCTCTGTCTCTGTCTCTGTCTCTGTCTCTGTCTCTGTCTCTGTCTCTGTCTCTGTCTCTGTCTCTGTATCTGTCTCTGTCTCTGTCTCTGTCTCTGTCTCTGTCTCTGTCTCTGTCTCTGTCTCTGTCTCTGTCTCTGTCTCTGTCTCTGTCTCTGTCTCTGTCTCTGTCTCTGTCTCTGTCTCTGTCTCTGTCTCTGTCTCTCTCTCTCTCTCTCTCTCTCTCTC
>JAXIVJ010003206.1:0-25000 GCA_036785665.1 Chirona hameri | reverse complement strand
ATGAACAGTGATGAGTGATGCCTATGAACAGTGATGAGTGATGCCTATGAACAGTGATGAGTGACGCCTATGAACAGTGATGAGTGATGCCTATGAACAGTGATGAGTGATGCCTATGAACAGTGATGAGTGATGTCTATGAACAGTGATGAGTGATGTCTATGAACAGTGATGAGTGATGCCTATGAACAGTGATGAGTGATGCTTATGAACAGTGATGAGTGATGCCTATGAACAGTGATGAGTGATGCCTATGAACAGTGATGAGTGACGCCTATGAACAGTGATGAGTGATGCCTATGAACAGTGATGAGTGATGCCTATGAACAGTGATGAGTGACGCCTATGAACAGTGATGAGTGATGCCTATGAACAGTGATGAGTGATGCCTATGAACAGTGATGAGTGATGCCTATGAACAGTGATGAGTGATGCCTATGAACAGTGATGAGTGATGCCTATGAACAGTGATGAGTGACGCCTATGAACAGTGATGAGTGACGCCTATGAACAGTGATGAGTGATGCCTATGAACAGTGATGAGTGATGCCTATGAACAGTGATGAGTGATGCCTATGAACAGTGATGAGTGATGTCTATGAACAGTGATGAGTGATGCCTATGAACAGTTATGAGTGATGCCTATGAACTATGCACTCCGGTATGTCCGCTTCCGCCTGTCGAAAACGGCACTTCTTAAGTGCTTCGGGCCCACAGCGCGGCTGAAATGGCCGCGCACTCCTAGTCTTCTGACAGCAGGACGCAACATTAACGTTCCCGTCCCTTTTCTACATCAAATGTTGGTATTTAAAAACATGGTGGAATTTCGAATGGATGGAAGGCGTACCTGAAGGACGCGAGTGCTTCACGCGAGGACTCCGGACGCGAGGACTCCGGACGCGAGGACTCCGGACGCGAGGACTCTGGACGCGAGGACTACGGACGCGAGGACTCCGGACGCGAGGACTCCGGACGCGAGGACTACGGACGCGAGGACTCCGGACGCGAGGACTCCGGACGCGAGGACTCCGGACGCGAGGACTCTGGACGCGAGGACTCCGGACGCGAGGACTCCGGACGCCAGGACTCTGTCAGCTATCACATGGCCGCTGTTGTTGTGCTTTTCCGGCGACTGTGAGTACGCCGGTCCGTGCAAAGAGCTCGAATTAATCGGCAGCGAATCAAACTGGTGCAGTTTTTACTACTGCGTCAATATTTTTATTTGCTCGCACTATCAACAAGTGCGATGTGTTTTCAACACTGGACCAGCCCGCCGCCACGCACAGAACTGCGGCCTATAGATGACGTATGTTAAAAAATAACAGGATGACGTATCTTCAAATCGTTCTGACTCGCTGCGGTGGGGTTAATCGACCGGCTGTCTTCTGCGCAGGCAACCACGACGTCATCCTGGTATCAGGTCCTGCAATGAAGCCATTTCGCCATTTGGCCGGTCCGTGAGTTGTAACTTGACTAGTTTGGTTGTTTGTTGAATAATTGTGTGATGAATAATCAGCTTGCGCCGCCAGTGCCGGTGAAGCGAGGTTACGCGGAGGAGTGGAACCTGCCGCCGCCAGTGCCGGGGAGGTGAGGTCACACAGCGGAGGAGTGGAACCTGCCGCCGCCAGTGCCGGGGAGGCGAGGTTACGCGGAGGAGTGGAACCTGCCGCCGCCAGTGCCGGGGAGGTGAGGTCACACAGCGGAGTGGAACCTGCCGCCGCCGGTGCTGGGGAGGCGAGGTCACACGGAGGAGTGGAACCTGCCGCCGCCAGTGCCCGGGAGGCGAGGTTACGCGGAGGAGTGGAACCTGCCGCCGCCAGTGCCGGGGAGGCGAGGTTACACAGCGGAGGAGTGGAACCTGCCGCCGCCAGTGCCGGGGAGGCGAGTTTTTTTTTCTTCCAGTTTGTCCCACTTAAGGGCTAGTGTATTTTCACCTCTGAAGCACACATCACATAACAAGCACATAGCACATAACGAAACATCAAAAATCAGCACAAACAATAACCCTTCAAAACACCTTAACACAAAAAAGGAACTCGGCAACCACCAACCAAACCAAGCAAACAGTGCTAACCGGCTCACAGTCACAATACAGTCGGCATCGTCTCTCGCACGGCGCACAGTCTCCCACTTGTTTGCATCTCCCTATGGTCAGTCTCTACTGATAACCCCCGCCCACGCCGCCTCGCGTTAATACGCACTTCGGTATGCGGGGCGGCGCTCCCGCTGTTAGCCACCGGCCGGGCGCGTGAGCCGCTAACCGGCTGTGCTGGCGGCGCCCCGCCCGCCCGGCCGGCCGACCGGCCGCCTCCGCAGAGTATGCTCATGGGGGCCGGTCTCGGGTTAGCCCGGTCAGCGGGTGGGCGGGGGCTTCCACACCACCACACAACACACCTTCGATTTTGTATTTTGTTTAGTTTTGTTTATTAAAAACAATGCTTTGTGGTGCATAAAATTAAAGATTTTGTATTTCATTTTGTCCTTTTTTTTAAAGAAACTTCTGTGTAATGTGTAATGTGCTACTCTATGCTATGCAGACCATCCCACTTTAAATGCCATTGCTCATATGTGTCGTTCGTTTTACTTACATGTCTTTCAATAGAATAATGACTTCGTAAAGCGTTTTCGAAGCGCCCCACCTCCGGTTCTGTCTGATCCAGTTTGGCGAACCATATACATTGAATAGCTATGATATTTATCAATCCTATGATACTTATCTCGTCGTTATCCGAAAATATGCAGTTAATTTGTTCGCTTCTTATGTTGAATGTGTACTTCTGCAGTAATAATGTTTGTATATTTGAAAAGAAAGCACGTACCTTCTCACAGTTCATGAATAAATGACCAAGAGTTTCTACGGTTGTATCGCAAAAAGTACACCCTCAGATTTTTGCACATAGCATTCTGCAAACTTTGCCCACGCTTGCAACACATGTGCCCAAAATTTATTTTTGATGTTATCCGCTAGTCTTTTTAACATCGATGCACCATACCACGACAAATTATCGACATGTTGTTGCAAGCTATATCGGATGCCTGTTACCCAATTTGCTTCAGTGGAAAGGTTACATTGCAGTCGTTTTATCCAGGAACATTTTAGTGATGCCACGAAAATGTCGATATCGATCATCTTTATTCCATCATTCTGATACGGCTGGCATATTTTTGTTCGCCTGATCTTGTCTTGTTTGCCATTCCACAAAAACTTGAACAAAATGCTCTTAATTTTCGCCATAGTCTCAGGACGGGGAGTGGGTAGTGAGCTGAATAGTTGAACAAATTGTGATATTGCGAGGGCCTTGATTATAGTCACTTTGCCTAACATAGAAAGCTTTCGCATTCGCCAGAAATCCAATAATGTTTGTAAACTTTTGATTTTGTTTGGGAAGTTCAAATCCTCCATGTTTTCTGGATCAGCACTAAACACGACACCAAGAACCTTGAGTTCCTTTACCCATACTAATGGGAGATCCGCGCATACCGGTGTCTTTTGTGGTCCAAGCCACATGCATTTACATTTACTGATGTTTGGTTTGAGACCTGAGAACTTACTGTACTCTCCTAGCTGCTGCATAATTGTGCGAATATCTGGGTTTCGTCCTTCTAGAAATACGATGGTGTCATCCGCGTACTGGGAATTTTTTAACTCGCTCTCGTTCGTTAACCCGCGCGGCGCTGGGGGGGTAAATTTTACCCCCCCCCCTCCCGGATTTTCTCCATAACTTGACAACTATGACAGATATCAAAGTGAAACTTACGGTAGCTTATGGTGCATCAATTCTACGTCTTCTGCCATTTAAAAAAAAAATGTGAAAATTTGTGGCAGATAATGACGTTTTAGTGACGTCATGCCATGTCATTTTTGGTGAAAAAACGTTAAATGTTTGAAAAATCGTAGAAGATAGCGTGTTACTGCAAATTGCAACTAAAAGGCGTCAAAAGAAGGGAAATAACATTGTCTTTGACATGGCTATCTCAGATTTTCAAAATTTTGGGGTTTTGACCCCCAAAAATGCAAAAAAACTGATTTTTTGGGGAAGAATTTCCACAAAAGTTTTTTGTTTGAAGATTTTCAAAAAAACGGAAGACATATTAGAGAACCGAGTATGAACGATGTTCAAACCAAATTTCAAAGCAATTTATTTATTTTTGACTGACTTATGGCTCTCTAAGAACAAGTAACTCATGACGTCATTTTTTAAAATTTCGTTTTTTTGCTTTTACTGACCAGATACAGACAAATAAATGCCACCACTGTATTTCGAAGATACAACTAGTCTAGAAACATGCAATGTTTATTTAGATTAATCAATTTCAAATTTTGACCTTATTATGACCTGACCTTGACCTGAGGACGATTATATGGTGTCAGGCTGTGAAAATGGTTGCTTCTTTCGAATTATACGTGCAAAATAACCCATACAACATGTGTCGCATGGCTTTCGTAGACCTGTGACCTTGTGTGACCTGACCTTGACCTCGACCTTTGCTTACAATTTCACTTTTACTTATGCGGGAAATGCATTATACACTCTGAAGCACTTTGTGAGATAATAGTTGCAATATAAGGCTTTGGATGGAAAGTATAGCCCAAAAACTAAAATACTTACATTTTACATTTGACCTGACCGTGACCTGACATGTGACCTTATTTTAAGAATTTCGAGTATGCATTCGATTCTTCTCGTTGAGAGCTTGCGATCGCCGCATTGCGCGTCTCGCTGCGGTTATTGGTTCGGAAGATACGAGGGGGGGGGTAAAATTTACCCCCCCAGCGCCGCGCGTTCGGCTGGAGACCCCAGCGCCGCGCGGGTTAATCTAATGCCTCTAAATGCCGTCTTTCTAAGGAAGTTTGCGAGAATTTCAACGGCTAGAATGAATATTAGGCCAGATGCCGGGTCGCCCTGGCGGAAGCCCCTACTGTTATTATTTTTTCTCCGAGGTGCCCATTGAGCATGATTCTGGAAAAATTGTCATTATTTGTATACAACAGGTCAAACAACTCCATAAACTTTCCTCCGAATCCCACGGACTCAAAAACGCACTTAGTGTATTCCCAGTTCAGGGAATTAAAGGCGTCTTCAAAATCGATTGATAAGATGGCCCCATCCAGCTTTCGGGCATTAAAGTGATCAATAATGTCGTAAAGCAGTCTAGTATTTTCCCCGATATATCTACCCTTCAAGTAAGCAGTTTGATCGGGACTAATAAGAGACGTTGCCACCAATTTTAGGCGTTCCGATAACACGCTTGATAACATTTTGTACCGAACGTTGAGCAAACTGATCGGACGCCATCCTTTAACGCGATCGCTCCGTCCGTCTGTCTTTGGGATGAGCGTAGTTATTGCTTCTCGCTGTGTCACCGACAGAGAGTGCGTACTTAATGCATGTTTAAACGATCGCCACAAAAATCCTTTTAGGTCAGGGAAGAAAAACTTGAAGAAACCCGCAGAGAAGCCACTTGATCCCGGAGAGCGATCATTTGCCATCCTGTACAACGCTTTCGAAAGTTCCTCCTCTTTAATTGGTTCATCGAGCAGCGCACTTTGGTGTGGTGTAAGTCTACGTTCAACATTACGCGCGACAAAATCTGTAATGTCCACTCTTAATCGCCCCTCATTGCTCTCAATCATGGCTCTTTGGAAGTGTTTCGTCAGGTAATTGAGGAAATGTTTCTCGCCTGAAATTAGACAATCATTTTCCCTCAAGAACAGTATTGCCTTTTTTACCCAATTTTGTTTTTCTAGATTTAAGAAATATTTGGATGACCTTTCACCCTTTTCGTGCCAATTACACCTGGACCCAGTGATCATGCCATCAGTTTTAATGTTTCTAATTTTCTCTAATTCCTCCTTCGCCCTTTTTAACTCCTGTTTGTCCGTGTCAGGTGCTGTGTGCAACCTACTTTCAATATCTCGGATTTTGCTAAACAGCTCTTTCTCCGATATTCTCCTTGCTTTTTCTTTCGCCTTGGAGTAATATACTGTTTCGCTTCTGATATTAACTAGGAGTATATCTAAAAATAGTGTATCATTAATAGTGAACTCCACGCTTTCCTGATGGTCTCGGACAAATATTCCGTCATACACTGGAACCGCGTATTGTCGAACGGTTTGTGCAATGACTGACTTTATTCGGGCTATGTAGTCCGTTTCCTTCAAAAGGGACAGGTTGAATTTCCAGAGTCCATTACCTCTCTTTTCTTGAAGACTATCACACTCAATAGATATGATGGCGTGATCTGACCGGAATGTGTTCTCGATTTGGCAGCGTCTGATCAGTGGGATCATGGACCGACTGATGATAAACATGTCCAATCTGGCCATTTTATCTAGCCGTCCGTTAAACCAAGTGTATTGTTTCTTCTCCGGGTTTTGTTCGCGCCACACATCAATCAAGTCATGCTCCGACATAATTTGACGGATAACATGTCTGGCATTTTGGTTGTGCTCTCTACGATAATTATGGGTATCTTTGGCTTGATCCATTACTAAATTGAAATCATCGCATACGATAACCGAGTCTCCGCTTGCCTGTCGGTCTCTAACTAACGTTTTAAGCGCTTCGTAAAAATCAGGATCATCACTATTAGGTCGGGGAGGCGAGGTTACGCGGAGGAGTGGAACCTGCCGCCGCCAGTGCCGGGGAGGCGAGGTTACACAGCGGAGGAGTGGAACCTGCCGCCGCCGGTGCCGGGGAGGTGAGGTCACACAGCGGAGTGGAACCTGCCGCCGCCGGCAGACTGTGAGGCGAGGTTACACAGCGGAGGAGTGGAACCTGCCGCCGCCGGGGCCGGGGAGGCGAGGTTACACAGCGGAGGAGTGGAACCTGCCGCCGCCAGTGCCGGGAAGGTGAGGTCACACAGCGGAGTGGAACCTGCCGCCGCCAGTGCCAGGGAGGTGAGGTCACGCGGAGGAGTGGAACCTGCCGCCGTCGGTTTCGGGACGGTTCGAGGGTCGGCGAGTCATGTGGTGCTTCGGCTTATCTTTATTTTGCAGCGTTTTACCCATCTCATCAGTTATAGTATTCCCCGCGTCATATTTGTCGCCGGAACGTTCTAGAACTTAAATAATTCGTATACTTTCATATTATTAATATGTTATTGGTTAACCAGATTCATCTGCAATTTGTTTTCCGTCTTCATATTTCTCTTGGAACTCATCGTACCTGATTTTCCTATAATCAGTTTCTGTATTCGTAACTTCAGTTTATATTTAGAACATAGTCGATTTCAGTCTCGGCAATGTGGCATTCTGCCCACTCTCGCTCTGCTCTCGCGCCAACCGGTTGGTTCATTCGTCGCTCGTCTCAAATATTATTACTTTGCTCTTCAAACTAAACGTAACATATTTATCACCATCTACTTACATTCACACATTATGTAGCTGTCCACTTTTCTGATCTTCGGCATACTGCCTGGGTATTTAGTTGTCGATTCGGTTGTTGTATCATGTACCCGCAGCTCTCGCTCGGGCATGATTCATTTGTTCTGTTCTTGGGTTTTGATACCTGGAATTAATACAACTGTGGGCGTGCATCAATTCAGTTTTCTTCCTCCAATGCTTCTCATCCCACAGTTTTGGTGAACTCCCGACGTGATCATGATTCTGACTATCTTCCAACTTAATTTGAACACGCTTTCTTCAACGTGGCAATGTTCATTCCACCTTTGGTCTTGGTGAGATATTTGTTTGCCCTCTTCTATGGTTCGAGTCCTCTTTATAGTAGAGGTGGCACGCCTTGTCGCCCGCCCCGCCGTCAGCTGACTGATTTCACAGCTGACTGATTCCCGCAGCTGATTCTGCTTCACTGGTTTTGCTCCGTTCTGCTCGGTCGCTCCGATTCCCATTGAATGTGTATTGTCTGGTGAATATTTTGTGTGAACATATGATAATTTAACAGTTAAACATTTATATATTCTAACATTACTGAACATTTATTTGAATACTTTGTCATTACTATGCCTGACGAACCCAACATTGCAGTTATGGATTCTGTTAGTGAAGCCTCTGTTCATCGTGTCAGTATCAAGCCCCCTGCTTTCATGGAAACTGCTGTCCAGGGCTGGTTTGCGGTCATGGACGCCCAATTTCACATTGCCGGAATCACTTTGGAAGCAACCAAGTTCTACCATGTGCTGTCAGCCCTCCCGCCTGACACCATCGCTCACATCCCTCAGGTCACCCTGACTAGCAGGAACTTCCAGGAACTGCAGCAGGTCGTGACCGACATGTATGAGAAAACCAAACCTGAACTGTTTGAGCGTCTTATCAGTAAGACTCGGTTGACGGGACGCCCATCTCTGTTCCTCTGCGAGCTCCGTGAAGTGGCGGACAAGGTTGGTGTCGGAGATGACCTGATTCGTCACAAATTCGTTCAGTCCCTCCCGTCCAGCATCGCTCCGGTGCTGGCCTCGCAGCGCGAGCTCACTCTCTCGCAGTTGGGGAAGCTTGCTGACGAACTGGTCCCTCTTGTCCAGGGGACTCTCACGGCGGTGAACGTTGTTAACGAAGGTGAACCTCAGTGCGGCCCTGGTGCGAGTCAGCACCAGTTTTCCCGCCAGTCTCAGCCCTGTCACACCTGCGAAGCTCCCCAGCGAGGCTTCCCAGCTCATGACTCCCTGCCATGTCACTTCGCTTCTCCACAGTTGAGGCAACAACAGTCGAGCTTCCACAGGTACCCCGCTCAGGTTCGTGAAGCTGGCGCGTCTGGTGCGGTCCAAGGTCTGACACCGTTTCACGAAGGACAGAGACCCAAAGTGTGTCGGGCTCACTTGTTCTTCGGCGCACATGCTCGTACGTGTAAACCATGGTGTCAGTGGCCATCCAGGTCTGCTAACCTCAGAGTGCAGCCCTCGTCGCGCTCGGCCTCACCTGCTCGCGAACCACCCTCACCTCAGGGAAACTAGAGGGGCAGGCCGTTAATGCAGCCCTTGGCCTGCCACTTTTTCGGGTTGCAGCCCAGGCTGGTTCACGGCCACTGATATTTGTTGTCGACACAGGTGCTGGGGTTTCACTGATCCCACAGGAGTGTGTGAATGGTATCCTGATCCAGCCCACTGCCGTCTCCATCACTACCGCTAGTGGCCAGCAGCTTCGTGTGTACGGAGAGGCTGCTCTTGATGTTGTCCTTCCTGACCTGAGACGCCAGTTCACGTGGACGTTTGTTATCGCTGAAGTGACAGAGCCACTGCTG
Source organism: Chirona hameri (assembly GCA_036785665.1). Lineage (NCBI taxonomy): Eukaryota > Metazoa > Arthropoda > Thecostraca > Balanomorpha > Balanidae > Chirona > Chirona hameri. Next base: position 15,803 of record JAXIVJ010003206.1, on the reverse strand, counting down.
GGTAACGACTTCCTGTCATACCATTCGTTGATTGTCGACTGTGGTGCACAGGTCCTCCGAGATGCAACCACATCCCTCTCTGTTCTTGGAGTCCAGACGACCGAACCTGCGGTCAACCTGGTGGTCAACGACCTCTCTGCTCTTCCCGAGATAGTGCAACCTATCCTGCGTGATCACTCTTCTGTTTTGGAACCGTGCCAACCAGGTAACATGTTCAATGACTCATCTCTCACCTCCACCCACAGCATCGACACTGGTAGCACCCCGCCGACCTTTGCTAGTCCGCGGCGGCTTCCACCTGACAAGCTGCAGGCTGCCAAACAGTCGTTTGATGTTCTGTTGAAGACAGGAGTCATTCGCCCGTCCAGGTCTCCCTGGGCCTCCCCGATCCACTTGTTTCCCAAACGTGACCCCGGTGAGTGGAGAGTCACTGGTGACTATCGTGCTCTGAACGCAGTGACCAGACCAGATCAATATCCTCTCCCCCACATCCAGAGTCTGTCCACCAAACTGCATGGTATGACTTGTTTCAGCAAAGTGGACCTGCTTCGAGCCTACCACCAAATCCCCATGAACCCTGCTGATGTGGAGAAAACCGCAATCACCACGCCTTTTGGGCTGTTCGAGCACAAGTTCATGCCCCTAGGTCTGCGCAACTCTGGCGCCACGTTCCAGCGTGTGATGGATGGAATCTTCAGAGATGTCCCCTGCGTGTTCATCTATCTGGATGACATTCTGGTGTTTTCCGAGAACGAGGCGCAGCACGTCGCTGACCTGCGACTTGTGTTCAGCAAGCTGGCTGAGCACAAACTCCGGATCTCCCTCAACAAGTGTGAGTTCATGCAAACGTCACTAGTGTTCCTCAGGCACCAGGTGTCCGAGAGGGGGCTCAGTCCTCCCCAGGCCAGAGTAGCGGAGGTTATTGACCTGCCGAGACCCCCTGACTCAGCGGCTCTGCGCCGCTATCTCGGCCTCCTCGGTTTCTACCGGCGCATGATCCCTCGCTTCGCTTATGTAGTGTACCCCCTCACTGAACTGATTCGTCTGAACCCAAAGAGTAAGGAGCTGCTTTGGGACGAGCAGCAGTCCCAAGCGTTCAGCGACAGTAAGGCAGCGCTGGCCGGGGCCTGCCCGCTGCCTCACCCACTACCACAGTGCCATGAGTATGAGTTGGTGACCGATGCCTCACAGGTTGCTGTCGGAGCCGTCCTTCACCAGATCGTCGATGGAGAGTCGATTCCTGTCGGATTTTTCTCCAGGAAACTCAGCCAGCCACAGCAGAGATACACGGCCTACGACAGAGAGCTCCTCGCAGCTTACCTGGCCACGTTGCACTTCCGTGACGTCATCGAGGGTCGGCGAGTCACTCTCCTCACCGATCACAAACCCCTCGTGAGTGCGTTTCGCAGTCCACACGTGGCGAAGAATGATCGCCAGCAGCGCCACTGGTCGGTGATTACCGAGTATGTCATGGATGTGCGGTACATCCGTGGCCGTGATAACGTTGTCGCCGACTGTCTCAGTCGCCCTGTCCTCGCTGTGTCCCTCGACTCGTGTGACCTCCACTTTATCGCAGGACAGCAGGGGCAGGATGAGGAGACCTCCCGTCTGCGAGACTCCCTCGAGCCAGTATCCCTCGCAGATGGTGTGACGGTCCTCTGTGACATGACGACCCCTCAGCCGCGGCCGTTCGTACCTGAGGCGTGCCGCCGCTCAGTCTTCGGCAGGTTTCGCAACCTGTCTCACCCCGGTCGTAAAGCCACAACTCGCTTGTTGACTTCTCGGTACTTTTGGCCTTCTATACGCAGGGATATTCATCACTGGGTGCGTGAGTGTCTGTCTTGCCAGGAGGCAAAAGTCCACCGCCACACGAGGTTCGCTCCGGGATCATTTGACGTGCCTTCTGCGCGTTTTGAAACTGTAAACATTGATATCGTTGGACCCCTACCCCCGTCTGTACCTCATGGTCAACCGTTCACTTCTCCATTTCGTTATTTGTTAACCTGCATCGATAGTGCCACCCGCTGGGTAGAAGCTACGCCCTTAGTTAGTATTACTGCAGAAAGTGTCGCTTCCGCGTTTTTGGAGACATGGGTCTCGAGATTTGGAGTTCCCCTGTATGTGGTCACTGACAGGGGTGCTCAGTTTGAATCAGAGCTATTTCAACATTTGTCAGCAATGGTTGGATTTCATCGCTTGCGAACCACATCTTATCACCCTACATGTAACGGCATGGTTGAAAGATTTCATCGTACACTGAAGGCAGCAATTCGTTCTCGCAAACAGGAGTGGCTACGTGCACTGCCTGTCGTTCTGCTTGGCATTCGCGCCATGCCGAACGAGTCTGGTTTTTCCCCTTTCACAGCCGTCACGGGAACACAGCTGCTGTTCCTGCAGTGTTCTGCCGCACGGACAAGCGTCACTTCCGGGAAGAAGTTCATCCGCGAGCTGGCTCACCACATGTCGGAGATTGATTTCGTTTCCCTATCGCGCGGTCATCATCATGCCAGTGTACCATCATCTTTCGTTCCCGCCGACCTGACCACCTGCACTCATGTGTGGTTGCGCGTTGACCGCGTACGCCGCCCCCTGGAGGCCCCTTACCGCGGGCCCCTGAAGGTTGTCCGTCGGACTCAGAAGTTTTTGTTTTGGAACTCCCTTCAGGTGATCACGACACTGTCAGTATTGACCGCCTGAAGCCTGTATGTATGCCCGTGCCCCTTGACCAGGACTGTTTCAGGGGAGCGCAATACCCCGCGACCTCAGGGTCGAGACCTGAGGAGGAGCGAGCGCGCCAGACACCTCCGCCCACTGAGCGCGGGTCTCCGGGCGCTGGGGCGCCGCCGGGGCCGCCCTCTGGCGGCGACTGCCGGCGGCCCTCTCGCGGCGACCCGCCGCAACTCGCCGCGTCTCCGGCTTTTGGGGCGCCTGACCCACAGCTGCTGTGTCGCGGCGACCCGCCGCATCTCGCCGCGTCTCCGGCTGCTGGGGCGCCTGACCCACAGCTGCCGTGTCACGGCGACCAGCCGCTGCTGCCGTCGTGTCGCGGCGATCCGCGGCTGCCCAGTGACAGTGATGGGACGACTGACCCAGTGACAGTGACCCCTCCCAGTGGTGATGGTCCGAGCAGACCTGCAGTGTCGGGGCAGTCGCCGGAGCCGGTGGTACGGACGCGCTTCGGCCGCGTCGTGAGATTTCGACGCCGGCCTGACTTCATGTATTATTAGTGTCATGTATTTTTTTTTCTTCTTATGTGTTCTGTACGCTCCGCTCTGGGATGGAAAGTCATGTGGTGCTTCGGCTTATCTTTATTTTGCAGCGTGTTACCCATCTCATCAGTTATAGTATTCCCCGCGTCATATTTGTCGCCGGAACGTTCTAGAACTTAAATAATTTGTATACTTTCATATTATTAATATGTTATTGGTTAACCAGATTCATCTGCAATTTGTTTTCCGTCTTCATATTTCTCTTGGAACTCATCGTACCTGATTTTCCTATAATCAGTTTCTGTATTCGTAACTTCAGTTTATATTTAGAACATAGTCGATTTCAGTCTCGGCAACGTGGCATTCTGCCCACTCTCGCTCTGCTCTCGCGCCAACCGGTTGGTTCATTCGTCGCTCGTCTCAAATATTATTACTTTGCTCTTCAAACTTAACGTAACATATTTATCACCATCTACTTACAAATGAGTCCCGTAAAGCCAAGCCCCTTCAACTCATATGGCTCTAAAAGAGGCAACACTTTGCACACGAGAATCAGACTGAAGACTTCCTCCCTCAACGCCCATAGGTTTTATATCGGCCAGGCTACATCGCCGGAGTGCATGTGCGGCCACAGAAGAGAGGACACTGATCATTACCTACTACGTTGTCCACGGTATGCGGACCCCAGGGACGAACTTTTCCAGACCCTGAGTCTCCTCTTGAATCAGGACTTTGACAATCTGTCAGCGACCAACCAAACCGAAATACTCTTAAACGGGCCACAGGGCAAAGGAAATATCGCTATGCGTGTGGCCATCGCCCTTCAAAACTTTTGCTTCAAAACCCATAGATTTAAATAGTTTCTCACATTCGATTCTCAGAGGGAGACAGTATAGTCAAAACATCCAACTTGGAGCGGCTAGGCACAGAGCGGGCCGCGGCATGTGACGCCAGTGGCTGTGCGGTCAGCATCAGTTAACTGTTCACCATGACGAATAGGTAGCTAGGTACCTATCTGTGTATATATTGAATTATCTTGTGACCTTTCTTCCGATTTATTTAGTAGTGTGTGCCGATCAGAGGGAATGCATAGTGAGTAGGAGTTTAATTTTGATTAGGAAGTGTGAGCTAGCGAGTTAGTTTGTACTTGACATATTGTAGAGTAGAGTGTCAGCTTATTGTAATAGACCACATGAGTGACCTGAGAATAGAGTGCGGACTTATGCACTTGTCGGTAGCGAGCGGCGCCTGATTTAAGTGCCTGTGAGCGCTTGTGCGCCAATCGCAAACATGTACGTCCGATGTTTAAAGCGATAATGGAATACAAATGTATCTCTCTCTCTCTTCACACATTATGTAGCTGTCCACTTTTCTGATCTTCGGCATACTGCCTGGGTATTTAGTTGTCGATTCGGTTGTTGTATCATGTACCCGCTGCTCTCGCTCGGGCATGATTCATTTGTCCTGTTCTTGGGTTTTGATACCTGGAATTAATACAACTGTGGGCGTGCATCAATTCGGTTTTCTTCCTCCAATGCTTCTCACCCCACAAGGTCACACAGCCGAGTGGAACCTGCCGCCGCCGATGCCGTGGAGGCGAGGTCACACAGCGGAGTGGAACCTGCCGCCGCCGGTGCCGGGGAGGTGAGGTCACACAGCGGAGTGGAACCTGCCGCCGCAGATGCCGGGGAGGTGAGGTCACACAGCGGAGTGGAACCTGCCGCCGTCGAGGCTGGGGAGGTGAGGTCACACAGCGGAGTGGAACCTGCCGCCGCCAGTGCCGGGGAGGCGAGGTTACGCGGAGGAGTGGAACCTGCCGCCGCCGGGGCCGGGGAGGTGAGGTCACACAGCGGAGTGGAACCTGCCGCCGCCGGAGCCGGGGAGGTGAGGTTACGCGGAGGAGTGGAACCTGCCGCCGCCAGTGCCGGGGAGGCGAGGTTACACAGCGGAGGAGTGGAACCTGCCGCCGCCGGTGCCGGGGAGGTGAGGTCACACAGCGGAGGAGTGGAACCTGCCGCCGCCAGTGCCGGGGAGGCGAGGTCACACAGCGGAGTGGAACCTGCCGCCGCCGGGGCCGGGGAGGTGAGGTCACACAGTGGAGTGGAACCTGCCGCCGCCGGTGCCGGGGAGGTGAGGTTACGCGGAGGAGTGGAACCTGCCGCCGCCGGTGCCGGGGAGGTGAGGTTACACAGCGGAGTGGAACCTGCCGCCGCCGGTGCCGGGGAGGTGAGGTTACGCGGAGGAGTGGAACCTGCCGCCGCCGATGCCGGGAGGCGAGGTCACACAGCGGAGGAGTGGAACCTGCCGCCGCCGGTGCCGGGAGGTGAGGTCACACAGCGGAGTGGAACCTGCCGCCGCCGGTGCCGGGGAGGCGAGGTTACACAGCGGAGGAGTGGAACCTGCCGCCGCCGGTGCCGGAGAGGTGAGGTCACACAGCGGAGGAGTGGAACCTACCGCCGCCAGTGCCGGGGAGGCGAGGTTGCACAGCGGAGGAGTGGAACCTGCCGCCGCCGGGGCCGGGGAGGTGAGGTCACACAGCGGAGTGGAACCTGCCGCCGCCGGTGCCGGGGAGGCGAGGTTACGCGGAGGAGTGGAACCTGCCGCCGCCAGTGCCGGGGAGGCGAGGTTACGCGGAGGAGTGGAACCTGCCGCCGCCGGGGCCGGGGAGGTGAGGTCACACAGCGGAGTAGTGGAACCTGCCGCCGCCGGTGCCGGGGAGGTGAGGTCACACAGCGGAGGAGTGGAACCTGCCGCCGCCGATGCCGGGGAGGTGAGGTCACACAGCGGAGTGGAACCTGCCGCCGCCGGTGCCGGGGAGGCGAGGTTACACAGCGGAGTGGAACCTGCCGCCGCCAGTGCCGGGGAGGCGAGGTTACACAGCGGAGTGGAACCTGCCGCCGCCGGTGCCGGGGAGGTGAGGTCACACAGTGGAGTGGAACCTACCGCCGCCGGTGCCGGGGAGGTGAGGTCACACAGCGGAGTGGAACCTGCCGCCGCCGGTGCCTGGGAGGTGAGGTTACGCGGAGGAGTGGAACCTGCCGCCGCCGGTGCCGGGGAGGTGAGGTCACACAGCGGAGGAGTGAAACCTGCCGCCGCCAGTGCCGGGGAGGCGAGGTTACGCGGAGGAGTGGAACCTGCCGCCGCCGGTGCCGGGGAGGTGAGGTCACACAGCGGAGGAGTGGAACCTGCCGCAGCCAGTGCCGGGGAGGTGAGGTTACGCGGAGGAGTGGAACCTGCCGCCGCCAGTGCCGGAGAGGCGAGGTTACGCGGAGGAGTGGAACCTGCCGCCGCCGATGCCGGGGAGGCGAGGTCACACAGCGGAGGAGTGGAACCTGCCACCGCCGGTGCCAGGGAGCCGAGGTTACGCGGAGGAGTAGAACCTGCCGCCGCCGATGCCGGGGAGGCGAGGTCACACAGCGGAGGAGTGGAACCTGCCGCCGCCGATGCCGGGGAGGCGAGGTCACACAGCGGAGGAGTGGAACCTGCCGCCGCCGATGCCGGGGAGGCGAGGTCACACAGCGGAGTGGAACCTGCCGCCGCCGGTGCCGGGGAGGCGAGGTCACACAGCGGAGTGGAACCTGCCGCCGCCGTTGCCGGGGAGGTAAGGTCACACAGCGGAGTGGAATCTGCCGCCGCCGGTGCCGGGGAGGCGAGGTTACGCGGAGGAGTGGAACCTGCCGCCGCCGGTGCCGGGGAGGCGAGGTTACACAGCGGAGGAGTGGAACCTGCCGCCGCCGGTGCCGGGAGGCGAGGTTACGCGGAGGAGTGGAACCTGCCGCCGCCGGTGCCGGGGAGGCGAGGTTACGTGGAGGAGTGGAACCTGCCGCCGCCGATGCCGGGGAGGCGAGGTCACACAGCGGAGTGGAACCTGCCGCCGCCGATGCCGGGGAGGTGAGGTCACACAGCGGAGTGGAATCTGCCGCCGCCGGTGCCGGGGAGGCGAGGTTACGCGGAGGAGTGGAACCTGCCGCCGCCGGCGGACTGTGAGGCGAGGTTACGCGGAGGAGTGGAACCTGCCGCCGCCGGTGCCGGGGAGGCGAGGTTACACAGCGGAGGAGTGGAACCTGCCGCCGCCGGTGCCGGGGAGGTGAGGTTACGCGGAGGAGTGGAACCTGCCGCCGCCGGTGCCGGGGAGGCGAGGTTACGCGGAGGAGTGGAACCTGCCGCCGCCGATGCCGGGGAGGCGAGGTCACACAGCGGAGTGGAATCTGCCGCCGCCGATGCCGGGGAGGTGAGGTCACACAGCGGAGTGGAATCTGCCGCCGCCGGTGCCGGGGAGGCGAGGTTACGCGGAGGAGTGGAACCTGCCGCCGCCGGCGGACTGTGAGGCGAGGTTACGCAGCGGAGGAGTGAAACCTGCCGCCGCCGGCGGACTGTGAGGCGAGGTTACACAGCGGAGGAGTGGAACCTGCCGCCGCCGGCGGACTGTGAGGCGAGGTTACACAGCGGAGGAGTGGAACCTACCGCCGCCGGCGGACTGTGAGGCGAGGTTACACAGCGGAGGAGTGGAACCTGCCGCCGCCGGCGGACTGTGAGGCGAGGTTACACAGCGGAGAAGTGGAACCTGCCGCCGCCGGCGGACTGTGAGGCGAGGTTAAGCGGAGGAGTGGAACCTGCCGCCGCCGGCGGACTGTGAGGCGAGGTTACGCAGCGGAGGAGTGGAGCCTGCCGCCGCCGGCGGACTGTGAGGCGAGGTTACACAGCGGAGGAGTGGAACCTGCCGCCGCCGGCGGACTGTGAGGCGAGGGCTCTGAAACTGTGAACCGTTTCCATCGGCAGTTTCGGCGAGTCAGCAGAGCCGGTTCTTTCTGACCCGGCAATGACGCTGGCACGCCTCTAAATGTAAATAACCTAACCGTACCTAACCTAACCTAATAGGCGTGGAGGATACATGTTTACAAGATAACTAGGCTATCATCAAACTTAAGATACAAAATATAAGCAAATCGTCGAATTAAGCGCTTACCTTCCTTGTACCTACCATGTACCTTCCCGGATTAAAATAAACCAGACAAACGTAAATGCCTTCTTCCTGGCCAAACATACCGGATGTGATGCCACTCCCCTGTAGACACACCCACCCGGGATCGCTGACCCAGAGAAAAAGGGGGGGGGGGGGGGGTTGGGGGAGGCCACACCTCTGTAGACACACTCACCCGGGGTCGCTGACCCAGAGAGGGAGGGATGCCACACCCCTGTAGACACACCCACCCGGGGTCGCTGACCTAGGGGAGGCCACTCGCCTGTAATCGGTTTTAAACCGTCCAGGAAAATAGACAAGACAAAATGGGCGAGCAAATCACCAGATCAAATTACCGATAAACGGAGACGAAACTTACATGAGCGAACTGAGTATGCGTTGTCTTGCGAGTGCTTCGCCTCACGTTCACGCGTAGCTAAAGTCCCGTGTCGGAAGGCTCGATGAATAGGAAGGAAAGTTTGGAAAGTGTTCTATAATTGTATAGTTATTAGTTACATGCATAGGCGTAACCACCTTCCGAAAGTAGGTTGGGACGGAGGCACTTTGAGGTCGATTCTTTCCATGCAACGCCCATAGGCGTAATGTTAAAATCCGAATATGTTACTGGGGACTGATCCCCAGTGACCCCAGTGGTGGTTAGGTTAGGTTACTGGGGACTGATCCCCAGTGACCCCAGTGGTGGTTACGCGCCTGGTTACATGGTTCTGGGTTTCCTACGTCGAACACTTTGCATTGAATTCGATACACCCTGGCACAGGCCTGCTGACTTAAGTAATACATTTGATGCAATTATTTGAATGCGGTGCACCTACTGACGCTGCCGTTACACCCTATCAGGGCGTAACGCATTCAATTCAAATTTCCGCCACAGACGTGACGTGCCGTGACGTGTCCGTGTCATGCCCATGACAGGGACAAACAGGGACAAAACCTTACTGATGAGGGAGAACGGACACAACCTTACAGGCAGAACGGACTCGATTTCTCCTGCGAACAGAGTGTATGGGTGACACTCGGCTATTGCGCCGAGCTGTTCCGGCCACCTTTGTCCTTTCGGGCCAAACGTTGGGATCTGAATAATCCATATAGTGCAGTTCTGAGCGTAGAGACCTTTTCCAGAGGTGTTCAGGAGGGGGGGGGGGGGGGGTGTTCAGCGAAGTGTTCAGGGTGGAGGGGGTGTTTTCCTCGCCTCCGTGACCGGTCGGGCTCCGCTGTTGCAGCACAAATGGGCCGTCCGAACCGCCTGCTATTATCGATCCCATTGTTCAGCCCGAGACTTTCCCTGAAAAAGGAAGGTTTGGTGGATCGCCTAGTCGAAATGCACGTGCGCAAACCAGGGGTTGTGTAACGTGTTATGTAGATGAAAGTGTGCAAACTTATCCATTGTGTTGGTATGTACCTGATGCAGATCATGCATCGCATCTTTCGCCTACATTGCGTAGTGCTGTTATAGTAGTATCCACTCTTTCCCAAGGATGACCAATCTTGCCATGCATCTACTGGGTAATTACTTTATCTATGCTGTGCCGCTTTGTGCATTAACTGGAAAACAAGTCAACTTTCTATCACGCAATGGATGATAAGTAACACTTACATTTGCATTATATTAAAATAAACACACTAGACAGATTGCTTCACTGCAATGCAATCTATTCGCTGCTCGATTTCGACCGGTGTATTCGTCCGGTATGCAGTTTGTCTGCAATCTGGGAAAAAAAACAGCATTAAACATACACGGCAGGCAGTTATTGCGACTTCTGAACAATATTATTGCACTGCCAATATCGCCAACTCCCATATCAAGTTGGCTGTTGGCTGTTGCAAGCGTTACTGTGCGTCACTGCTGGAATTTAATGCTGCTATGTTATTATTGCTGTATATTTTGATAAATAACTATGTAGTGTAATTCAGCTGCATTAAGTTATGCTGGCTGGTTTTATATGGTATTGGGGTAATCATTGTATCTTTTTAAGGTTGTTTTCTTCTTGTAGAAGAATGATGACTTGTTTTCCTGCCTTTTAATTAGCGCTATCAGAGACCAATTTCACAAAGATGTTAATAATTACACATGTTTGCGATTACAAACGCAAGAAAATATTGCAAACCTCACAAAAAGACATTTCACAAACATTCACCACCTTTGAAATACCGATTGTAAAGAAAATTGTAAACACAAATGTTAGTACAGCAGAAACCTTGAAATCAAGAATGTTTGTATTAAACTTGATGCTAAGGACAAATAATTTGATTGTTAACAAATTGATTTAACAAATATTTACATTGTGGTTAATTTTTTATTCGAAATAAAATTAGTTATGGGGATAATTATCTTTTAATTAACGTTTCATCGGAATGCAAACTCTGATCGTAAAAATACATCTTGGTAAGCAGTTAGAGTAAACAGAATTTGGCCATTCATCGGGTGGCGGAGCATAACAACAGAACTACTCTCAAAAGAAAGATCGTTGAATTTCTCGACATTTTTTTCACCTAACCTAGCCGATTTCCTACGTCGTAAAGGGTGAAGGTTCACTGCACATTGCACAAGACATCGTTGACCGCTGCAATTCTATCGCCATACGGTTTCTCCGCGCGGAGGCGCCCCTCACATCATAGCGCAATCGGTAAGGTGCACTGTGACTGGACTTCAAAGCTGGAGATCCCTGTTCGAATCTCTCGGGAAATCATTTTTTGGCATCTATACCTATGTAGAACTAAACCATTACCCTAACAACCTCGGCAACGTAACAACCTCACCAAGAAAATAACCTGAACTGTCAAACAGCGTCAACTATCAATGCAGTTTCTGAAATTCAGAACCCCTGACCCACTGGAATTACAAGTTTGTAATTGCAAACATTTCCTTACTTCCGTTCACCTTGGAGAAATGGAACATGTGCAATTGCAAACATTTTTACAAACAATATCTTTGCAAACCAGTTTGTAAATAGTAAATTGATATTTACTGCCCTGGGGTTTTGTGAAATCCAAACTACAAACATGTGTAAAAATGATTTGTAATAACAAAGAAATTCTTTGTAATTACAAACTGTTTTGCTTTGTGAAATTGGCCTCAGCTCGTGATTCACATTTTGGGGTCTACAACAAAACGTCATCTTTTGCGTGAACCCGTGTGAATTGCCTACGAAGGTCTCAGTCTCCTGATGTTCTCAGTGACGTGTGTATGTAACATTCGGACTGACCATCTCATTTAAGACTGGTAACATCCAGCTGCATCAACAAACACTATCAAGATCATGCGCTGGACATTTTTTAATTAATTTCTCCCCGCGAGCTCAATTATCTTTCGCAGTATTTAACACTATATGGTTGATACAGAGCTGCAGATCCGAGCGTCTCAATTCTTCTCAGAACAAAACGTGTCCCTGGTGACCTTTGTCTGAGCTGGTCGTGCCGTGCCACAGTTGGTGTAATCCGATTACCTGGCCGGTGCCATGTCGGGGGTAAGTCAGCGATTCCCGGCGGACCGCTGCCTCGCACACACCTCCTCCCATGGGCGTCGGAGACGTGGGGGGGGGGGGCACGTCCCTCCCAACATTTTCAGATTTTAACTTCACGCCTATGGACGTTGCATGGAAAGAATCCACTTCAAAATGCCTCCGTCGGACCGTTCCCCCCCAACTTTCAGAAGGTGGCGACGCCCTTGCGGCTCCGACGACGACTTAAAATACAGGTCTGTGGATGCCGACCGTCTTCTTTTAGTCAAAGCACAGCGCACAACATGTGCGCTCGTCTCACGACAAGGTCAAACTCCGGCTCACGTCCTGAAAACCAGAATATGAGACCCTGCAAACTGAGGTGTGACCCGCGCGACCCAGATGCGGTCTGCAAATTGCGACACACGCAGCTAAGCATGGGGCTTTCTCTTTTGTTCGGACCGGTCTGAGCACTGACTCTCAAGGGCATCGCCACGGATTTTGAAGTGTGTGTGTGTGTGTGTGTGTGTGTGTGGGGGGGGGGGGGGGGGGGGGCATCATGACCACAAAACCACCAGACCAGTTTTTTTTTTCGCCGCGCATTTCAACCCGTCAGTAGGTACCCATCCTTATGTAAGGCATATTTTGTCGATATGATGTCTACCCTACACATTTTCTTTAAAATTTGCCATCTCTAGGACACACGCAGAATGGCTGGATTGGGGGGGGGGGGGGTGGTAAAAGCAACGTATCCTCATTGATGGACGCAGAAAGGCGAAACAGTTGGTTGGTTGGGGTACGATTTCAAAAGTATGACCAAATTCTAAAAAAAACACAAATTTGACTAAACTAAAAACTAAACTAAAAACTATTTTGACAGCTATGTCACTCCTGCGCATTAGCGTGTCTAATGTTAACCCGCGCACTGCAGGGGGTTGATTTTAACCCCGCGCACTGCAGGGGGGTTGATTTCGGCCACCCCTCAGGTTTTTCTCATATAGCGAAAAAAACAGCGTCGGGCAGCGCCGCCGGGTTTTCGCGCACCTGTTCGGACATAAATTGCGCACACTATGAAAACAAAAATCACCTCGGGTCATCTAAGGTCAGGTCACCAGACCAGGTCAATTGACCCCACCTCCAAAAATGTTTGCAGCTGTGCCAAAGCCAGAGTTTCTCACCGATCATTTTGAAACTTACAGGCTGTCATGAGGGCTCACGTACTTACAATTCGTTTATCTCGGACTTTTGATATCGGTGACCAGGTGTGTCAGGTCAATTTCGTGACCTCCCCCATAATAAGTCAATGGGGAAATATTAAAATGCTCCCTATTTCAAGGATATGTATAGATATTAGTCCAATTACTTCTGGATCATGTTATTATAGCGGAATCGTTGCAGTGGATTGATAGGCTTTGAAACCATGCTGAGTAGCGGAGAGGGCACTACGCAGCGTGCTACAAAAAGAAAAGCGCGCACCATGCCCTGCACACGAAGCCTGCTATGGTCAAGGCCAAGGGGCATCCTAGTTACCTGTGGCGTCTACCTGCTCTGCTAGCACCACATGAACTGAAAAATAGCTCTGTATCGAAACCTTTTATCATATACGAAAAAACAAACACCAACTGTGTAGCAATGGGTCTACCGATAACGTGACGCAGTCATGGGTGTACTGCGGTACAGCCTAACCTCGCAGGTGCTTTGCGGTGCAGTCTAGTCACCGCATATCACTTCGCTGTTCTGTATTCTCCCATCAGTTGCTTTGGTAAACAGTGAAATTCAGCATAAAAAATCCCATAAGTCGGGTTGTGTAGCGAAAGATACATGACTGTATTGGTTTATTACTGAGCAGGCGCGACGCGCCCATGAGGTTTCTCGTCAAATTACTAGACAAATTTACATTTGACCCGGCCCGAGCCGGCCCGAGCCGGCCCGACCCGCCATACAGACGCTTTTTCGGAAGCTAATAACTTTGCAACCACTGCTCCGATTGAGATAAGTTTTTACCATTGGATAGGACCATAAAATACATTTTTATTTTGGTATGTTGTGGTTCTGATAGGGGTGGCCACCACAGGCGCGTGGCATACGCAAGCGTCGACATGAACAAAAATAATTTTTTGCTAAAAAATGACATGATTAATTTAAGCATTCGTTTTTTATACGCTAAAGCATGCAGCGCTCAGGACGTACTCCATTTTGACGGATTCGAGAAAGGAGATCATGCACAGTTGAATACCAGTAAGGCGCTGTAGTTGGCGATGAACGAGCGATCTGCGAACGAAATGTAGGTGAATTTCAACTCGACCGGCAATGTAGTTTCTGAAACACACAAAAAGGGTGCACACGTGCACACGTGAAGAGGCATCCACCCCTGACTTGTGGGAAAGAGGCGATTGAGAGCTCCTAACCACACAACAAATTTGAACACAATCACCTCAGCCGTTCCTGAGATATAGAATAGGGGTGTGCACGTGCGCACGTGCGGAGGCACCCGACCCATGACTTGTGGGAAGGCGGTGGCGGAGGGATCCTAACCACACACCAAATTGAACACAATCGGCTCAGCCGTTCCTGAGATATAGAATAGGGTGTGCACGTGCGCACGTGCAGAGGGCACCCACCACCCTGACTTGTGGAAAGTGGCGGATGAGAGGTCCCTAATCACAATTTTCCTATAACAAATTATAGCAGCAACATTATTTCTTCTTCACTGTTCCAGCATGACAATTATTAGTCCCAAGGCCATACAACAGCCCGATTAATCCGTACTCCGTCACATTGTCGCTCCTGTATCAAGTGAACCTTCCCAGACCCAGCGACACAGGTCTCCGAGTGAGCTGTGCCGTTTTCCGAGTTGTTCCGCGGATCGCGGTTCGGTTGTGATGTTGTGCAACAGGTCAGCGTGATTTAGGTCGGGCCGGGCGGGCGCGGACCGGGGCTGCCGGCCTTCAAGGGCCGCTGGACAAAACCGGCTCGTCAGAACCAGAGACGCCGCTTCAGGGGGACATCTGGTGCAGCCGTGCGATAATTCCTGCAGAAGGACATGCGCGCATGTTGGTTGCACGTGCTATATTTCCTACCAGGCCAGTGCAGTGGTAGCCGATTATCTTGCGAACGCTAAGACATCTTGATCTGAGTATTGTGACGCTGATATTTCAGAAGTAGAAGCAGTTAACCTCGGCAATTGCACGCTAAATTGTACCGTATATGTACACAAGCCGTATACGTGAACTGTGTAGGTATGTATGTATGTAATGTACAGCGAGTACCAAATAATGTTGTTTTTAACTGAAGGAAATCTTACCAACTGTTCACGAATGTCATGCAAAATAATTGAAAACATAGTGCGTCGCAAGTAAGTCAAATACCAATGGGTGTGGGGGGGGGGGGGGGGGGGGGGGGGCAGGTAGACAGTCGCCCTTGTTGTTGGTCAGGGGGCAAGTATAACCTTTTTGCCCCCGACATTTAAATAGGTCCCAAAAAAACAAAGGAGAGACTTAAGAAGGTTGTTTGCAGGGGCGGGCGCCACTGGGCAGGCGGATGGTCGCCACTGTCGTCGGGGCTCGGGCAGGGGGGCAATATTATATTGTTGACCCCTCCCTGACATTTAAGGAGGCCCCGCAAAAACGAAGGGAGACCCTTCAAAAATTAATGGTGGCCCCTGGCGAATATACCTAAATACTGAGTTACCCTGCTCCTAACTGGGATTCTCAGCCGAACGTTCCCCGCTGGGGGGGGGGGGGGGCAGATTCTTGTTTTTTGTTTTTGTCTGTTTTTTGTTTTGTTTGTGATTGTTTTTTGTTTGTTAGCATAGTTGGTGCATTGTTTCACATTTATAATATACAAGTAAATATGCTAGGATACGGATTGCAAATTTTTGGGAAAATAATCTGGTCCAGGCCTGGGCTTGGTCTTCATGGGTCCGGGCGGTCATTTCGAATTTGTATTCATTTGTTGTTTTAATTTACATTATGGAAACAATATACTTATTTTTAGGAGCCAAACATATTTATATCTGAATAAAATTGTCTCCAACTCTATTATCTTTCGGAAACTTCTTTCCACGCGTCGCTAGCTTTTTAGTTCTCGATATGTAGACGGTTATGTTAAAGACACACAATACATGGCCGAAATTTGACCTTCGCTGACCTCTGGTGACCTCAGTACTATATAAAT